>JAAAKM020000245.1:0-28477 GCA_010016025.2 Alatinidae sp. Z8VKAUB7J3 | reverse complement strand
ATTGATGACGGGCCGGAGGGCAGTTCCTTCTTGGTCAAGTCATATGGAGCAGAGAGGCTGGTCTCCAATTGCGTTGAGCTGGATGTCGATGTCCACCGGTGGATGATTGGGAGCTAATGTGGCTCAGTTGGTATAGTGAGTCACTGGTTTATTCTCGGTGGTGACATGTTTTCTATTTCTCTAGTGTTCTTTTCTCAGAATCCTTTGAAGACCCGCTAACTTGAAACCATTGACCATACATGAAATAAAATCAAAAGCACCGTGGACACATTTGGGATGTTTTCCCTGTTGTTTAGGTGCGCCTCTTCAAAAGTTTCATACTACAAATTTTCTATAGGATTTCTGTAGGCCACCTAACCTATTGTTGCAGAAGCGATAATAACTTTTAAGTTTTTACAACAAGATTCAAAGCTTCTGACAATTGATCACTTTTAAAGAGATGTTTATGCTTTAGCGGGAATAATAAATTTATTACCTCAGCTTATAAATTCGAGCTGTTATTATTCCCAAAGGGCATTGCTATTCTACTGTAGGGTACCTTACTTGTTGACATTCCCTTGACATTGGTAAACAGTGTTACAGTTAAATTGCTGTATGACAACATAAAACGGGGTATATATTGGATTGGGCAACAAGTTTAATGTCGGAAGTATGATTATGTAATTAGTACCACATGCGGAAGTTGTGACCCATGTGATCGTACACACCTGTAAACTTTGTCTGGACATTCATTCGCTTATGAAGTTGGTTGTGATAACACATCTTATGTTGATATGGATTTATTTGATAATGGTAAATGTTCTGATAAAGATGTTTGTCTCATCATGTCGTTTCCAAATCTTCAACATTTAATACTAAAGAGAATTACAAGAAGTTTGGCAATAATTCTTTTCCGCAATATTTCGTTTCTTCACTAAGATACATAATCATGGAGATAGAGTATGATAAGAAATCCCTAGCTTAAATAAAAGTTATAAATTACATAATACATACATAAAAGGTTTTCTATATGTTTATGAAATTTATAATTTTGGCCCGCCCTTGGCAGCGTGAATGGTCGGACGCCTTCTGTATGGACACCATCAAGCGTAAACGAAAATGGATTGAAAATCGTGGCTTGCATTCTAGTTCTGTTCTTATTGTTATGTTACTTTTGAAATTTTGTTTGTATTTGGAGATCCTAGGTTTCAGCGTATACGCTGTAGCATATTGTCGCAGGAGGAACTCGTCATTTGTCCAAATGGGAGCACATGCATCGATCCCAACGCAAAAATGGGATTCTATTCCGATAGTTAGCTGGTGATATACACGTTTCTCCCCTGTAGAAAGAGTCACCAACCAAAATAGCCTAAAGTGAGTATACAAGAACTTTGGTAAATTGTGTTCAACATCAAGGAGACAAGTGAAAAGAAAAATTACTATCAGATAACAGAGGACGGATTCACTTTGCGGCCCGAGTGCCACATACTGCCTAAAACCATTCCTTAGCAACCTAGCTCGTATCTCATCCAAAAAGCAAAGTAAAACAGATGTCACAAGTCTGATTATAGTACTTCTTTGTCTTGTCTTGTCTTGTCTTGTACTTCTTTCTGAAAGTCAATTCTGAGAAGAAGAGAGAAAGAAAATATGTCACCACCGGGGATTCAACCTATGATCCACGCATTCGCGTCGTGAGCTCTACCAATTGAGCTACGTGACCTCCGATGTTTACAAAATACTATACTCTTTTTCTTGATTGCATACTCTATTTTGCAATGACATTTCCGAATGTGAATCATTGTCAGTGATGCTTAGAGGGAGTGTCCACTGTATGTACAATAACCTATCCTCCATACCAACCATACCCTAGCATGCGCCCTGGAGATGAGGCTCTAGTTTCAGCTAATTACATAACACGGCAAAAAAGCAAGAGTCTATCAGTCTAAGTCTAAGACGCTTGCTACATACTCCAGGCATCAGGTGGTCGGACAAAACAGCAAACAATGAGGTCCTTACCTAAGCTAAAATCCTAAGCCTGTTCAAAATTCGCCAATGGCCCAAATTGCTATGGCTAGGACGCACCCATCGCATGTCAAACGGATTTATCCTGAAGCAACTGTTATATGATGATATGGCTTTCGGAAAGAGGGCGCATGGATGCTGTCAAGTCCGTTTTAAGGACGTCTGTGAACGAGATTCTAAATCTGCAGACGTAGACATTGAAAGGCGGGAAGAGCTGGTAGCTAACTGAGATAGGTTGAGATGGATGATGAAGAAAGGACTGGACACTTCAGAGGCAAAAAAGTGGTTGGTCGCTGATCTCACAATATCTCGGAGGAAGAAGAAGTTGCAGATAGTTCTCTTAGGTGCATTGTGTATAATAGAGACTGTTACTCCCACTATTGCCTGTATAACCACAGCAGATGGTGTGCGAGTACAAAGGAGAGCTAAATTTTCCGCGGCGAAGATCCTTGATCCACCGAGATCAGTTTAATTTGATATTTTGTCTTGAATTTATCAAATGGATAAGGTAGAATATTGAAATGCGTCTATTTGTGTAAAATGCTTAATAAACAAGGAATATGCAGTGTTATTTACTTATAAATTTATAAACATTTTTCTTAAATGATTAATTTTGCCCAGCAAATAGTTTCTAGGAGCGTTTTTTGACTGCTTTTTACCATACTCACAACTTTCGAATGCAAATTTTGACTCTATCCGATAAAATATTTTTAATAACAATCAAGTCTTATTCTGACAAATACAATGTAACTAAAATTCAAAAAGTTTCAACTCTTAGAAATTTCATGGAGATAAATGGTTTGCAAAACTTTGTTAGGGGCTCCAAAAGCGTTATGAATGTTAAACTGTTTATGAACTTCTCGTATTACACTTTCCTCATTGATTATATTTGGGAGTTACATCCCACTTGAGAGATCTTAAGGACTGTTCACATGACCACCGATACCGATACCGATATCCATTACGGCAACGATAAATCATTTTCTGTGCGGTCACATCATGTGCACGTGCAGCTACGAATCGTGATGACAGACGGTGAAATTTGCACGATCAGTGAAAAAGATAACTGGTCGCTTTTCTTGTTAGCAAGGCTGGTAAATAGGGAAAGAGACACCGTAATAGGGTTTTATCTCATAAGTCTCATCAGGACACGTTTTCTAACACTAAACAAAACGTTGCGATCCCCAACTATATCTTTGGGAGTATGGTATTGGTATCGTTTGCAGTATGATTGCTACAAGTGAATCAAGGTCAGTGATATTTTCTTTTAGTTATCGCTATCGTTGGTGGTGTGACCGGGTCTTAAGACTGAGTTTGATGTTGAAGACCGATTTTGTGGCTGGCAGAGTCATTTACGGCCGTTCTTTATTTACGTTTACAATCTGTAAACGCTTTCCATTTAAACCCCTTGTGCAAAAATAGCATTCTAGTGTAAAAATGCTAATCCTCGGTCAAGAAAAGATTCTCATGGTCACTCATACCTTTACAGAGTTTTGAGAGAGTGTTTGAACCTGAATTGGTCTATAGGACATCGACTGTCAAATTTGAATAGTCAATACGCATGTTTGGATTATGGGCTAATTGTAAAATGTCATTTTGTTTGACTTGAAAGAGCATTCATATATGAAGTGAAAGAACATTAGGCGTTTCTTTCTATTTGTTCTCTGAATCCATGAATTTCTTTAAAAGATTATTGCAAGTTCTGTTTGTCTTTTCAAATCCTAATGTAGTTTGATGCTTATAATGAATGGAGAATCACTGACGGGTTATTTGAGCAGTGACACTTTTTGCGGCGTGCTAGATCCGTTTGCTTGTATACCCGCCGATATCTACTTGGCTAATTGGGCAGAGTCCAGCACTGTGGCGGAGTTCTGCTCCACTTTAAAAACGCTATAGTTTTCAGACATTTAAATATACATACGAGGTTACGCTACATAGTTACAAGATTGTTTGTAGCTCGTAATATTTCAGCAAAACATCACAAATAATGTGAGGTCTTGATTTAGTCCTTGACCAATAACTTTTAGCAAACAGTGAACATGTCTGTGCATGTGAAGTATTGTTCGGCTGAATATACTTAGCTTCTTATTGATCTGCTAAAAATAGATCCTATAGATCGGATCAACGAGGCCCGTTCAAATTGCTTGTCCAAAAACACTTGTCATATGTGCTGTTCTTGCTTATTTTCAGTATGGCTTCTGAAGTTGCTTCGACGTCATTTTCAATTTCTGACGGTTCCATAAGCCCCCAAAATTTTCTTCCAAAGCTGTCAATACAACTAGCGTCTCGTCCAAATTGTTTTTTAACGTTTTAAGGCGAGCAAGACCTTCTTTCCTCATGTTGGCGTTTAATAAATTCTTGATATCATTTCCAATACGTGTAACGAACAGTGCAATGTCTAGTTCAACGGGTCTTCGTTCTTTCACGTTTGCCCCATGTCACTTTGTTGGGCGCTGTTATGTTGCAAAGTGACAACACGAGAATGTGGAGAAGAACAAAAATTTAGGATTTCGATTTTCATCCTCTTTGTCTATACTAGGGGTGACCAACCTATTTTGCCATGTAAGACAGAGTTTGATTGGTGAAGTGAATCGGGGTCGCAGTCATTGTTTAGAATAGTACTTAAACAAAGATTTTATTTGACAGTACGTCTACATAATTGAGTACTAATTCCTTACTTGTATTCCTCTTTAAGTAATTGTAAAATAGCTGATTCTGTACTACATGCATCTCTCCATAGATAATGAAGTTTGAATAACATAGACTATTCAAAAAACTTCAAAAGACCTAAAGAAATGTAAATTTTTCTAGCACTGATGAACTGCAGATAAAACACCAAGGTCTTATCCGGACTCAGAGTTGTGGCGAGCGAAGAGTTTCCTAAAATTTTGACAAGTAATTCTTGGGTGCTGACTATTTTCACGCATTTCACGCAAGAAAAAGGTTGCTAGCTTGAGCTGTGTAAGTACTTCCAAAAAGCGATTATATGAAGATGACTTTCTTAAAAGTGCCTGGAAGCCTCTCCCTAGGTACACAATGCTTTGTTAAACTCTAAAGTATGCTTTTTTGTTTTAAAGGGGAATCCAGTTGAGTTTAATAACTTTCATTTGAATGTATGTGTTCCAGAAGCATTTTATATCAATAGTGAATAGTGATATGAATAGCTCAAACATTTCATTTAGGAGGTGAAAGTCGGCAAGCATGTTGTGAAATTCCCCTTTCAAGATTGACAATGCTGCTCACCTTCTTTTTAACAAGAGGAGAAAGACAGCTTCCAAGCATCACAAATGCATAGAGGTATGATTTTCAACTGATAATACCAAAACCCACACGCTTTGTAGTACTAGTAGCTCTTTCACATCCTTTCCCCTACTCTTCATGAAACAGTCAATTTCCACCCTCAAATCAGAAACCGCTGTCTGTATTCACTCGGCTGAGCCAGCAAACAGTGGAAAAACATATGATATCACCATATTCTGATCCCAGCTAAAATTATCTGTTACGAAGACTTCCTGATCTTACAAAATTCACTACTTTCTTTACTGTATTCTTTTATTCTGTCAGTTTCGCAGACTTTGTAGAAGGTTTTCATAGTGCGGGGTAAAATTAAACTCGGAATTCGGAGATGTCTCAGCAGCAGTTCCCAGTAGGGAAGTTTAACTAGAGTACTTCCTAATCACTGACTGAGCTCCATTGGCCGCAATTACAGGTAAATTGCTTATAATTATAAGACATTAGTCACTCATACATAGAAATAAAAGCAAGTAAGAGTTTATAGTAGCTGTCCAATTTTTATGCTAGGGCAGAAATACAATGAATTTTGAAAATGTCAGGTAAATTGTACGAAATGACAACGTGGGCTGCATGCAGCCCATAGGCTGCGGGCCATCACTGCTTTAAACATAATTATGTCTTTTGTCAAAAGACTGCGATAGTGACTCTCCTTTTAGTATGGACATTACCGATACAAGATTTGGTAAGAAATCTGAACCATGACACGCAACCCGAAAAGTATTAACTCTGGTTGCCCAGAAGTACTGCAAATTTTGGCATGTTTCCCGGAATGGAAAAGAGTTCAGAGAGAAAGAGGAAAGTTTTGGGGGTACGGCAAAACTATTTTTGGGAGCAATGAACTATAGAGCACTGCCCAAAATGCACTCTTTACGCCATTAGTGTCATACAGGTGGCACAGCCTCCAATAAAAAAATATCGTGCTCTGAATTCGAGCCTTAATGAGAATATTGAGTTTTAAGTGATTATATTTCAAATGATCGTCTATCCTCAATAGATGTCTCCTCAAGAGTTCTTACTGGTATTGGATCGTTTCTATCGCAACTGTTCTGCTTACAATGAAAGCCATATTTGTTTTGTCTCAGTATCAAGATGAGTCAACATAGCACAGAAGTCTCAAAACATTGGTGGCACACGTAAATCACAATTCCAGTATGAAGAAATGTACATTTCACTAGCAATTTTACAACCACATTTGGAGAATAATGGTTGATGCATTTGGGGCTATAACGTGGTGGGGTTTTAGCCCTGCACTGGACTTTTTAGAAGTCTATGACAATGAGATCTATGACGAAAGTCAAGGTAAGTAATAAGTAGGCTATAGTATCGTATGGAATGCCTCACTCAATGATTGTTCAAACCTATACTTAGTTTAAATTGTTCAAACCTATACTTAGTTTAAATTGTTTTCGTGAGTTATAACAAAAATGTACTTATGAAACTACATAGTGTTGTATAATTTATATTAGGACCTCTAAGATCAGGATGACTGTGATGGATAGCACTTCAAACTTTCGCAGACACAGGCTAGGCTAGCTATTGCCAGACTGGACCAAATACCGACGTACGTACGTCCTAAGGCTTATCTTAAACATTCCTCGCATACAAGATAGGTTTATATCAAAACCTGATTGAAGAGAGTATAGCCTATCGTATTTGCGGCGAATTCGTTAACATGTATCCGAGGTTTAAAAGACGTTTAAAAGAGGAGTTAATAAACGTCAGATATATACATGTTAACGTATTCGACGTAAATACGATATACTGTATAATTATATCAATTGTCATCATATTGTGTTATAACTTTGACCTAAACGTGTACGTGTGTCGGATATGCTTTTTATGTACAAATCAAGTAGGCCTATAATATAATCTGACAAAACAGAATAGAGAAATACTGTAGTGTCAAAATCTGTTGAGGGTAGCGATTAACTATAGCTTGCATAGAACAGAAGAATAAAGAAGAAATTTCCGCCATTAAGAGTAATAGCGTCGAGTCGAGCATTTTTTTTACTTTTATATACAAAGTAAATTGTGCAAATGCCTACTATTTTATATTTTATATAAAATGATTATAATTCTGCACGAATTAATAAAAGTTAGAGTTTATGTGGAGATTGTGTCCCCGTTCTGCATCATACTGATACGAAACATAGTGGAATACTACAAGGGATATTTGTGGAGTATAGTGTCTTCCTCATCAGCACAACAACATTGTCATTGTGGGACTGTCAGCAGACTCACAATCTTCACTGATCACATGACACTAATATAACTACGATTTTACAACATGACAAATGGGTCTTTGTTACAATGCCTGGCCATCCCACCATTTTATATATCAGGTTGTCTTAGTTATTGATCAATTTATTCATATTTTTATCCTAGAACTAAATTTCCTGATTGTTGGAGGGGCTGATCTGAGGCATGTTCTGAAAACCATGTCAAGGAGAAAAAGGCACAAGGAGAAAACTATAAATGTATGAAGTTATTTTGCTTATATCTACAGAATTGATAAGTGTATATATTATGCCAAAGTTCTTTGCATAAGCACTTCATTTTAGCAAATAAGTGCTCCCTTACTTACCAGCTGAAAATATAGGAACAGTGATAATTAAGATGCTTTTAGGGTTGTGAAGAATGACTGCTTGGAACTTGGCATATAATTTTTGAGACAAGCAGAATATTTGCCTGTATGTTATAAATTGTATAAAAGTACTTGGCATTGTAATTTTCAACCCACGAGTGTGACTTGTATCTTGTTTAGACTGTCATCTTCAAATGTATTTTAAAACTTTTTTATCTGTGCATGTGATGAGTAGGCCTACTAATTGGTTTAGTTAAATGCTAAAAATGCAAACAGAACTGTTTACAAAATGGTGTCAATTTGTATGTGTTTGTATAAATTAATGTAATCTTCATTTTCATAGCTGCTGCATAAAGGCAGGTGTTATATGGATACAGTGTACGGTCTACATGTAGCCCCTTTAGTGTGTATTGTACCTGTTTTGCTATGCATATTCCTTTTCTAATTTTTTAACAGATTGTCTTTCAATTACAGTAATCTAATGCAAGAAAGCTTAAATTATGTACACATAGGTTTGAATCTTATGCAAATAAATCAATTTGTTGTCTGTTATCATTACATGTACACAATTTGACCAATCTCAGTTAATCTCTAGTGGATACTCAAATTGAACCTGCTGAGCAACCGGTAGAACAATGTAAAACACAATGGATGGATGGATGGATGGATGGATGGATGGACGGATGGATGGATGGACGGATGGATGGATAGATGGATGGATGGATATAATACTATGCTAGTGTTACTTACTTACTAACCAAATCTAGCAAATTCAGCCCTCAATGGCTTTTTCCACCCACCTTTTCATAATATTTAATGATCTCTGATCCTGCGGTGAAAAAAAAATCTAACAGAGTGTTGTAATCATTTATAGAGGTATTTTGTATCAGTTTTACACTTTGCAGGAATAGTACCCACATTCATAAGACTTCCATTAAGTGCCAGTCATTTGAGAACTGAATAAACTTGACATTTTTATAAGTTGACAAGCTTCACTGAAAATATCTGTCATAGTGGTAACTCAATCAATAGAGCAATTGGCGTTCAGAGCACTACTTCGATAGTTCAGAAGGGTAGGTTAGAAGGCTTCAGGGCTTAATAGCTCTTGTCTATAAGATGTTCATTTGCTACGTGCACCATCTAAGATGTCATGTATAATTTCTTAGTAATTTCAACATTTAAAATTCTCTTTTCCCCACTAGTTTTATCTTGTGGAAAATAATCTAGAGGTCTTGGCAAGACAACTCATTCTGTTAGCAGTTGTTCTGGAGTCACCATCAAAGCTAGGATATCAAGGTTACTTGATTACTTACTATTTGTGTCATCATTCTGCATCTGTTAACTTGTTTTTGTATAGTAAAATTCACTTCCATTGTAGTTAATTCCCTACAAGTGCAAGTAACTTGTTTACTGGTGATTTTGTCACCCCTCTTGGTGTATTAGTGACAACTTGGTCACTATTGGCACATAACTATCCTATCTTAAGCCAATATTGTATTTATTGTGACTTGGTATATATAATCATGTTTTGCCAAGTTCCAGTCAGCTGAATACACTGCTCATCATCAGATAGATAGCCTTGTCTTGTGTGTAATTCACCTGATTTGTTTCCATGCAATTATTGGAATAGATTAGTGCTCCCAATGCTGAGTGTAGAAAACAAAGTGTTGTCAATCATTTCTAGTTTGTGTCATCGAGCATCCCTGCTGCAAGCCACCCCTTACACTAAGGCAATATAATTAATTTTATTTTCCGGACTATTATTATTGCAAAAATACTAAAAAGTAATAATATACATTTGTAGAAAACTGACTCTAGTTATCTTTAATTGGTTAAGTAATCTGAATGGCATGTGCAGTGGTCATGTGCTGTTTCAGGATTGTCATACAGTGGAGTAGCAGCTCTCTCTAACATGAGAGCATTTGTGAGGCTTTGCATTGGAGTCTTTCAGAAGAGCCTAAGCCTCCACATTCCCCCCTCCCCCCTAAGCCACTACTACTTTGCAACATCTCTTCTTAAGTTCTAATCATCTGTAGATATTTGGAATATTGACTTATCAGATGTAAGGTAAATAGTACAATCAATTCAGGTCCCTCTTGCCTTAAAAATACATTATGAAGAAAAGGATAATAATGTGTAATACCAGCTGATATTCTCAATTTCCCTTAACTATAGAAAAGGTACATCTATTTTTGGAATTATTTGGAAACTCACTTGTTAGATTGCAAACAACAGAGTACCTGCAGATGAAGTCAACAGAGTTTATAAAGTAAGTACTCATAATTCTGCTTATTGCAGTTTATTGTACAATCCATGTTGCCCCCCTCCCCCCTTTTCCTTTCTTTCCTGATTCCCTTATTTATGCCTATAATTACCATCATGTGCAATATATTTGTTTGCCTTCTTCCCATGTGTTACCATTTATCATAACCTTATTCCATCTTTAGTTTCCAATAAATATGCATTCAGTTAGACCAGAAGATATTTTACAGTCAGTTCAGTCAAAGATTGATGTTGTTGCTGTAGAATTGTGGGGTAAACCTATTGTAAAACTTTATTTTACGCCAACTAAAGTTTGAATGATTCTAGAGAAATAGAAACAGGGGGCCATAATGATGACAGACTGGGACCTCCTCAATTGTAGTGTGTCCACTACACATGTAGCTATATAATGAGCAGACATTGTATATAAATATAAATTTATAGCAGATTTGCTTGTGTTATGGCCTTCCCCTGTCAATCCCTGCCCAACTCATGTGACCTACAGTGATACAGGCTATTTGAGGTGTGAAGGGAAATATGCGGTCAGTACTCTCTACTACAAAAACATATACTTTGCCAAGTAGATTCATTGTCCTTTGTGTGTATATATTTGTTAACTGAGAACTAATCAGTTATGCATCTAAATGAAAGGTACCTACTCTATGGCCCATACCATGTATCCTCCTTAAATTTTGGCCTTTTTATTGTAAGAAAACGTAGCCTGATTGAATAGTTTTGTTGGTTTTAGAACGTCCATGAAAGACAATACCAATTTGGAAGCAGGAAATGGAGAGAGTATGGCACAGGAATATCTATGCAACCCACCTTGTTGAGTGTTGAAGTAGTCATGTTTGCCATGCCCCCTTTCCTCTCAAAAAAAGACACCCCAAACACACACATATCAGTAGCTGCTCTGCTACTTGGAGAAAGGCTTTCTTTGCAACTTTAGACTATCATCACAGCCACCTCATGCTCCTTACATTTTCTTTGGGGTGCTTTGTTTCTTTACTCTCTACTGGTGATCACTTTAATCACCTGGTAATTAATTATCTCATGTTGAGGGAAACACTTAAAATTGTCAATCTCATTTGCTTTATTTTCCAACTTCTGGAACCTGTACTGCTCCATCTTCCTTGCCAGATTATAGTAGCAATATATAATCTTGAGATCTCTTGATTCTACCCATGCACTGAAAGGGTCTGCTTTTTCTTATTGTTCATTGAATGCATATTACCATCCTGCAACTTCATCAAGACGTGATGTTTGCTAAATGCATCAACCGTGCGCATGATTATTGTTAGAATGACTCTGTGAGATGTTATTGTTTTCCTTACCAGAATATACTTTGAAGACATCTATAAAGTGATGAGCACAATTGACACTTAAAAACTGATCTTGTTTTTCATTTCCAGACTTATTTGGATCCGATCCATGAGTTCACACAGAAACAAATTTTTGGGAGGTGGCAGGCATGCCTTTCAAAGTCAAACTATAGTCCTCAACAAATGAGACCTTTTTGCCATACACTGTCGCTTACAGACAATTATGAGTGGGCGTACGTCACGAAGACATCCAATTTTATTGAGGAGAAGGGGGGGGGGGGGGGGGGGGGTACTAAAACATGACAAAAAAAAGAAGGGGGGGGGCCCCCCAAAATTTTGTTGTATTGAAATGAATCAGAATAGTGGGTTCCAGTTTTTGCCAGCAGTTTGTTTGACGCATGCAGCAATAGACACTTTAAGAAATTTAGCCAAACATAAAAAAACACATTCTTGTGGACACACGTACGCGATGTAAGTAAATCGTCGGACCCTGAACTCTCGTTGATGGCTGCATTGGTGTATACTTTTAATATTTGTGATGTAGAGACAACCTTGTCTGGACAAAAGCGTAAAAATTCAAACTCCCTAGTCAATCGTCGTTATCCGCAAAGTTTGCAATACGACCAAAGCAGTGGTGTTTGAGCGTAAAGCTCGGCCCATGAACACAACAACTCCTTAGCCTATTTACCTCGTTGCGTTTCGCTGTACTCAAATTCGTATCAAGTTTTACTTATTGAATAGGCCAATTTCCATTAAAAGTTACGGCGAATGTTCTATGAATGGTGGTGTTGAGTTCCTGTCTATTTCATAGGTAGAAATTGCCTAACGGCAGCGCCATCCCTTCCCATTTAGCCCGAAGAACGGAGATGTAAAGTCAAGACTAGGCTAGAAATGCTTGGAAACAGTTTGTTCTTTGTCGATAACCCTAAGCTGAGGAAACGCGAGGTTACGCGGTGTCCAACTATATGTAGCTCGCAAATAAGTGTGTCATACCTGATTGGTAGTCTGCTACGTGTAGCCTCACTGCAGGCTACTGTCGCTTGAAAACCACATTAGTTTTCATTATAATCCACTGTAACTGGCAGTGAACCAATCACCAAATACCAACTCCCAAATCGGCTTATTTTCGAACGTTGGCCTGTTTTTGTTGTGTCTACTAAAATATGTCGGCCTATTTTCGAACGTTGGCCTGTTTTTGTTGTGTCTACTAAAATATGTCGGCCTATTTTCGAACGTTGGCCCGTTTTTGTGGTGTCTACTAAAATATGTAGGCCTGTTTTCGAACGTTGGCCTGTTTTTGTGGTGTCTACTTAAATATGTAGGCCTGTTTTCGAACGTTGGCCTGTTTTGTGGTGTCTACTTAAATATGTAGGCCTGTTTTCGAACCGGCCTAAAATGTATCGGCATATATCGGCCTAGTTTCGAACCGGCTTAGTAGTCCGTTGGCCTTCTTTCTAGGAAAAACGGTAGCTTTAAGGTTTAATGGGTCAATGTTCTATTCTTGTAGACTCGTCACAGATCCTGGCTATCAAGAACAGTGTGCTCCTTTCCTCCATTTATCCAATTTAAAGGTAATGTCCTTTTTTTTCCAAGTGCAGTTTCTATCCTTTATCCTCAGTAAACAGGAATTAAGAATTGTAAAGACCGCTGTCTTGCCGATTGTATCGGAAAACAGAACATTAAGGGTAATGGGGCCATAAAAATGTCAATGCCTGTGTTTTCAATGGAATCTTCAGCAAGGAAAAAGGTGGGGACCGCTTCCCTACAAATTTATTGTTGGTATTTTCTGGGAATTTTCTTCTTGTTGACAGTGGCTCCTGTTGCTCTTTGTTTAAGGGTTTTTGTAAGAAAGATTGTTTTTCCTCGCAGAATGAGACAACTGTCTGCTGAGAAAATTGCCGTAATTGTAGTTACGAAAATAGGGAATACCTTGATGTCTCGGATAAGTGGCATCCACGTTTTAACCGCCAAATTAATTTACGCTAAACCACACTAGGGGCGTTTAATATCTTTTGACGTTTTGGGAACGCTCTGGTTGTTGTTTCGCCTGAAGATTTATCAATAATTAAAACTTTCGAAGTGAACAATTTTTTATGGTAAATCTAAAAAGCGTTTTAGCCAGAGTGAAATGTGAACTGTTGTGATTCGAATGGAGCCATAGTATTTGGACAGGTTTAAAAATGTCTCGGTTCCATTCGGTGAGTTTATTAACCCTACCCCACTTTTCTTTGACGTCCTGTTTATTGTACCCCCTTTTCATTATGAACTTTGAAGTAAGCTTCTCTATAGCGAGTAAGCTACGGGCTAATTCCAAGTAGTTTATTCGTAGTTGTAGTTCAAGTGTGTATTAACAAATTCATGTGTTGTCACATGCAAGTTCCGGGAGCGCAGTGAACCAGAAGTAAAATAACGATACCAAGCAATGTTCAACATAATGCATGTTTTTATTACGTGCTTTGGTATTTGCGGTAATCCTAAAGGCAGTTATTGGATATCTTGATTATTCAATTAGCTGCCTTAGTGCATTAACGAACCTTGAAGGCTGATTAGGCAAATTTTAAATCACTTGTGACCATGCGTAGATGCTGCTTCTGATTGCTTATTGCGAATTTTATGTCATTCCTCTGCGAAAGCAAGAGTATCCAAAATGCTGACGTTTTGGGGGGATATCCTGCAAAGCCCGTAGCTAGGGTTAGAAATATGGGGGGACAACCCTGAAGTTTGTAGGGGGCTGACATTGATATGACCTAAGGAACACCTATAGATTATCAGTTTTGACAGGAGAATTTGTGCGAAGCTGTTGGGAACTTGAGAGGCTTAAGCCGCTCTATACCACGATGGCTACGAGCCCACCTTCGGCTAATGTTGACGTCATCTAAATTGTTAAATCAGTTTGCAGAGACATCAAAATAATTTTAAGCAGAATGATTTCCTTTCAAACGAGACATCTTGACATTTGCGCCAGCATGGGAAGGGCGAATAATAATAAGTTCTAATGAAAATATATAAAATTAAATATTCAGAAAGCCTTAACATTCGGACACAACTATGGACCTCGACAATTTTCAGCAAAGACCTGACTCAAATTTCTACAACGACCTTCAGTCATAACATTCAGCCCTAAGCAGCACAACTTGCCCAGTCAGAAACTAATGACTGGTATGATCAAGACGTTTATGTATCGATGATTAGAGAAGGAGACTTAGCGCCGGTGAGCATGGAGAAGTTACTGAGGACGAGCGCGCAAAACCCGCCTGATTGAGATCAGCCTTGACTGTACCAATATCTAATAGTGCCCATAAGCTGAGGCTGTAAATATTTAAACGAATCAACGAATCTACCAATCAATCAATCAATCAATCAATCAATCCATCAATCAATCAATCAATCAATCAATCAACCTTAACTGTACCGATATCCAAGAGTACTTATAAACAGAGGCTGTAAAAATTTAAACAAACCTATCAATCAATCAATCAATCAATCAATCATTCAACCAATCAATCAATGAATTAATTGCTGTATTTTTACTTCCTTAGTTCAAAGAACGGGATCAACTGGAGGCAATATTCAAATTTTGGCGAAATCCTGAACATGGTTTATTTGACATAAGGAAATATTGGTAAGTATTGACGCCTCTATCAAATGTAATGCTGTAATTGCGAAGGAAGTGATATCCAGCAGTGAGTAAACCATCATAAGTATTCAAATTTACTTATTTAAAGCAGGGAATATACCCTCGACTTTATCACCGGGAAAGATCACATGACTCGAAACAAGGGAACGCGGTGTTTAACGTTCCAGTAGATTGATTGAAACTCGGCTAATTACCAAAATCCGTTTGTTAGAGAAGAATTTGATATTAACCGAAGTTATGCAAAAGTTCTACGACCCGCAAGTGCCAGAATAGTAGCCTGCATGCTGACTATCCCGGCTGAAGTTCTTACTACGTCAGTAGTTTCTGTCTGCGCGCAGGCTACCCGAACAGCTGTTTCTAGGTATATTAACAGTGCCTCTAGGCACTTTCTGTGGTATCTACAGGGATGGACTCCGGTCAAATTTGGGTGCACAGGAAAAGCTGCTCTAAATTCCTCAGTTTTAGTTTCCTCTTAAACTGTCATTTGTACAAAAGGGACAATTAAGTAGAGTTTTAAGAATGGGAAACAAATGCTCTAGCCAAACGATAGGATTTTGCGGTAGTTTTAAACTAGATCTCGACTGTAAACGTTGCAGAATGTAAACGTTGATTGATTTTGCGTAATTTTTGTTCATAAAATTATACGATAGACCCGTAGCGTTTGGGAGGACTCGATCCGAATATTCTAGTTTTAAAACGATGCAGGCATTCAGTCGGTGTTCTCACGTAATCTCCTACGACGTTAGCAGCACAGGTAATTGTCATAGTGGCATTGTCGCGAGATGCATAGTTCTGTAGAAGAGCCACACCCCGATCGCCTCTGTTAGCATATGGAATTGTTCCCTAGACCAAAAAGACTACGTGCCTGTCATAAAAATTATATTTATGCCTTAGTAAACATGAAAACTTTCATATGTTGCAAAAAATTAGCTTGAAACAGACTCCCACCACTAAAATTTCATGCAATTAGATAATTAGAAATGTTGTTTAGAACAGAGAACGTGGAAATGGCGATATAATTTTTTCATTTCTTGCCGGAAAGTCTGTGTGCTTTCATAAATTTAATCCTAAACAGACCTGGCAGCGTAATGGGGATGAAATGTAGTTAAAACAAAGAGGACGGGATCCTACCTGAAAAATTTAGTATAATCGAAAAATCATTACGTTTCTCTGGCGATCAGAATATCGAAATTGCGAAAATGTTCTCACTTCTTCCGTTCGACTCTTCTCGGAATACAAGCCATCGAAATTGATCGAAATTGAACGCATGAAACATTATACCCATCGGCGATTCTTTGGAATAGCCAATCAGAATTTAGACTGCTTGATTTGTTTTGGTTTTGGACCAATCAGCGGCCTTTAAAGACGTTTGGGTTTAACCGAAAAGGCCCAGCGAGGATACAGATTGTTTTTGACCACAAAACAGTGGTTTCTTGCTATTATATGGACTGATATGCACACCTAGCCTTGCCCATGAGACGAAAGCAGTCGTCTGTGTACATTTTGGCACAGTCTGGGTTTATGCAAGTGCTGCCATATCACAGAGTCATATTGCTTAATAATGTATTTGGCTTTCGAAACCCAAGATGGCTGTTTATTTTTTATTTTTTTCGTTGCTATCTTTATTTTATTAAATTCAGAAAAATGAAGTCACTAATGTTATCACCTTGATGAACACCATGTACTCACGTTGATGTGGTTATTTGTTATAGGGAAGCTCGAGTAAGGCATCATCTGGGCATTCGATACGATAGCAGACAAAATGTTTATGACTGGGATTACAGTATGAAATTAAAACAGAAGGTGCGATTTTTGCTAAAAATAACTAATTTTTGTTTAAAGTTTACATTTAGCAGTTTGGAAATTAATCGACAAGTATAATTGTATACGCTGTTTACCTTTGGGTCAGTAAGTTCGGTTGGTTTGTTTGTTTGTTTATTTATCTAGTTATTTACTAGAGAGATTAATTCAAGGCAAGATACCATACAAGAATCGAAGCAAAAAATCTGGAGCATAATGGCACAGTGACGTCAAAAGTTCGACCAGCTAATGAATAGTGGATGGAGCACACTGGGAAGCTGATGTACGAAGATGGCTCGAAGCAACCTTTATATGTACCACCTGACCTGAGGAAGCTTTATATTCATCCCCTGTTATCTCGACCCATACCTATACCGACATGGAACCTCATGTGACATCCATTCATGAGAATGCCTATTCTTTCCATATTACTTTCCCCAGTAAAAATTAAGGATATTTTGATTTCTCAATCTTCACTGAGACCCCCATTTGCTGCGATTAAATTACTTTTAACGTGCTTTCGCTGTTTTTACCCTTTTTTGTTATACAGACGTGTAGTATTTTTGCTAATATATATCATATATTGTGTTTTGGATTTCTATACTAGATTGTTTTTGGAAATTTGATAATAATAAAGTAAATGATATGTATCATCGAGAAGAGAGGATTTGTAGTGTTAGTTTTGAAAATAGCACTAGAGAAATAGAACGATGGTATTTCTAAATTTTCTATTTCTCTAGTGTTCTTTTCAAAACTAACATTTCAAATCCTCTCTTCTCTATAATAGTTCTAACTTCAATGGGCCTTGGATAGATAGATGGGCCAGAGGGCAATCCTTCCTTGGTCAAGTCACTTGGCGCTACCTACTGTGATACGGTGAATCCGATGATAACATACTCCACTAGTTAAGTCGCCACATCAGCTCCGAGTCATCGCTGGTGGTGGACATAGACATCCAGTTCTACGCAATCGGGAGAACATCTTGTTTGCACCATTGGACTCGACTATGAAGGTCTGACATGCTCCCTCAATCTGTGTAACGGCTCTTAAAAGTTGTAAAATATTATTTGTTATGACTCCAATCGTCTCTTCTCGATAATCAAGTATGCGGTAAATTTCGTAGACATCTCTCCGATTCTGCTTGCAGTGCTGCAGTCCAACTGACAGCATCCATGTCTTTTATACCGATGATAAGTTCTAATTCACTCATCGTTGGTTACGCTAAGAAGGGAACTGCACTTGTCGTGTAGCATCTATCCCTTCACGAAATTTTATGAAATACTTGCATGTTTAGCCTTACACCCCGGTAGACGGAATTCAAGGCTTATAAACGACATCATCGTTTTACCCTTTTTGCTTGTTCAGGCTTCCATCGTCAGCTTCAGTGAGTATGCGTCTTGGAGGGAGACTGGCCTCGCCTTCGAAATGAGGGAAGATTCTGCTTACGAATTTCCAAACCGTACCCTGGCATCTGGAATTATTATGAAGAAGGTATGTAATTTTCTTGTTTGGTCACTTAACTGACCGCGATATCAAGAAGTATACAATGCAGTATAATCTGTCCACGTAATAAGTATGCTTGATCTTCATCATGCAGTAGTTGTATATGCCTGAGTACAGAGACAACTTGTAGTAAAGGGGTTATAAAAGAACTTTAGATACGCTGCTTTAGATAAACTGTAGCAGAGGCATCTCCGTCAACTAATGAACATCTCGTGGAAAGATCATGTGTCGAATTTTGAGGCACTGGAAAGAGCAGAAATGTCGAGTGATGAAGAAATTATCACCGCGTGTCAGCTTAGATATGTGGGACATGTCACACGAATGGATGACAGCAGACTACCAAAAGCAGTCTTCTATGGAGAACTGAGAGAAGGCTCGAGGAAAGTTGGAGCACCGTGACTGTGCTACAAAGACGTGTTTAAAAGACACCTGAAAAACACCAACGAGTACGATAATTGGAGGGGGAAAGCCAAAGACCGTGTGGCTTGGAGGAGGGTGGTGGCCGGTGCTGCCGGTGCCATCAGAGGAAGAAATGTACAGCTATGGACCGACAAGCTGCACAAACTGGAACCAGCACCTCCAGCCACTGAGGAGGTCTACAGGTGTGACACCTGTGACAGGCCATTCAAGACAGCAATTGGGCTGTCATGACACATGCGCCACGGGCATTAGCTCCTCCCCGTGTCATCGTTGTCATCGACGGACAGCTGAAGAAGAAAAGGAAGAAGATACGCTGCTAACAAAGTTTCATATGTTTGCTCACTTTAAATTGGTCGTAAATTAACATTTTTATACGTTGCCCTAAATTTCTTTTTAGAAATGCAAGTATAAAGCATTTAAAATATTGGATTCTGAAGCTGTTGTATATCATACTTGTTAAGGATTGCCGTTCTTAGCGATAGCGAGGCTTTTATTTGTAACCGCAAATTATTTTCTCGTCTGCAACATTTAAATAACCTTTTAACAAGAATTTTGATAACTAAATCGATATCTTATTATTCGTACTTATTCTCAACCGTCTTTCTTCTGAATGTTCAACGACTTTATGAAAGGGGGGTAATGCATAGTTGCAAGGTGAGAATTTGTTAACTTGTAATACGCCAAGTGTGTTAAGTAATATGTGCCCTGTTGATATTGAAACGTAAAAAAATAAGTTATTTTTCATCAGTCAATGCAGGCGATGTCAGTACGTGATTTTAGAGTTTCATTTTACGTTTTTTGCAGATAAGTTTGTTTTCACAATAATCAAATTTGCGGTTCACGTTTGTGGTGAAGATGGCGATGTTAACAAAACGGGGATGAAACGATCACGGAATCTACATATAAGCCCCTGCCTATTGCCGTATTTGTTACTCTTGCAAACATTCGTTTACCACAGCTGTTTCTTCAGACGTAAATCGTTGCAAGTCGACCAGTAATACCTTAGTTCATTTCCGTTTTCGTACAGGAAGGAGAGCGTATCGCACGTCGTGGGTATTGGGGGGATATCATCAATAGTCCATACCTGTCGTTTGGAATTGAGTCAGAGGAAGTTTCACTCTTCCAAAAGTCAAATGAAGTCCATACAAAGGTAAAGTATATTTTAGAACTGTTAACCGCTTTCAGTAAGCCTTCACAGTGCATTTTGGTGCCGTGACTACCGTTAAAGGTGCACTGTCGATTACTTCTCAAAGGTAATACTGGATGAGTCATTGTTTATCATTTGCGATGTATGCTTTCCCATACGCAATATATCATCTGCAGCACACATTTCTCACATATGTTAAGCAGTTATATATATTGGTAGGTGGACCCAATTTCAGTGCTAACGGTGACGTGATCTGGGAGTAGGATTTTACCACCAGAACGAGAAAATGAAGGTATTGTGGAAGGTAAACAAGGCCGACAAATTGCCACTAGAAAGACGGGAAATATATTAAAGACAAAGCTGGCCCGATCGAGGAGCTCTATAGTGAACTCTGATACATTGAAGTTGGGCATGTAAAAGAAGTGGCATTTTGATAACTGACAATGGTCATTGGTGAATTCTAAACAAACAAAGAAGTTGGTCGCGGTTCACGGGTTCGATCCCTGGTGGTGACATGCTTTTCTATTTCTCTAGTGTTCTTTTCCAAAAAAAAACGAAACAAAGAAGTGTTATTTGCAAAATATAAAAGAAAATAAATCAATACTGTCTATTTTATTAATATCTGAAACTGCTGAAAAGAATTTTAAGGATTCAAAAAAGTCTATTCTCCCCTAGAAGACACTTTAGGGTTTAACATTAACTTTCTTTTCTTGTAAAGATCCACAAAAAGCCCATATTTTCCTGAAGAAAGTAACTGTAAGTTCGCGGGCTACAAGAAATGTCGAATAAGAATCTAAGGCGACCAATCAAAGTAAGAGATTGCTAGGCCTTTTCGATAGCATCCGAATCCGCAATGTCTTCAAGACTCCAAATATAGTTGTCCGCTCTTCACACAAAGACGCAATTGGGTCTGAAACCAATTTGGCCCTGCGTATGACTGCGACCGGACCTAAAGGTAGCTGGCCAGAGGCTGTTGAAAAGCATTGCATTGAGTAATGGAAAGTCTGCACCGACTAAGATTCCATTCCTTGGCAATTTCGTACTAAACCTCAAATGGCGAAGGTATTGTATTGAATGCAATTGTCTTCTCTCCAACAGAGGTCAACTGACGTAGCTGAATACAATATCACAGCAATGATTCATGAGTTGTTACATGGAGAAAAATATCAGCGACAGAAAGTGAGCTCCGGTGCTCTAACTGAGATTCAAGAGGAAGAACTCAGTGACACGCACGACGAAAAAGATAAAAGCGAAAACACTTCAAAGGACTTGGAATCAGGTTAGATTTTTTTGAATTCTTAAGTCTTCACAAGAATTTTGCTCCCAATTGGTACATCCCCTGTTGTCTCACTCAATAGGGCATTTCCCAGTTATTGGTGGATGTACCTATCAAGGCGGTGTTCATCGTGAGTTTTCCCTCTGATATGCCTATTCATGTGTTCACTGAGGGTACAATGTAAGAACCCGTATCGGTAAAAATTGGTAGCCCCTGGGCAACTGCAGTGGAGTTTGTGTTTAAAAAGATAAGAAATCACTCCGACGTACGACTAAGTGGGATTGTATAAACGTTTATCTGAGAATAATTTTTTTTAAATAGTGTTTTAAACGTTTGACAAACCTGGGGCTCGTAAATTACTCTGTTCCTTTCTGGGGCAAAGGAAGTGAAGTATTATAACTATTACGAAATAAATTTAAGAAAACAGGCGAGAAGTTATCGAATCATACATTCAACACCTAATGAGATTACTTAAATTTATAATGCAACAACTAAATCAGTACATTTGTAGAAATTGAATTTGTTATTCTAATCTGCAAGCAGACAACTAGTTTCGATTCGATTGCCTGTATTTTTGCTCGTGGTATAACTGATTACTTTTGTTCCTTGTATTCGTCCCTTCAGTATCTACCTCATCAGCTAGTCATGTGTAATGCAATTTATATGCGTCATTGTTTCATGTGTGTCTGCAGTATTTTTACTGTTATTTATAAATGTGCTCATTCGTCATCTTTTGTCTCGTATGTTTATCCGAATTTCATTGGTTAATTTAGATCTATTGTACAAATTCAATATACTCTTATGTACGTCGATATTTTAAGCAGTTGGAGGAGACAGAAGAGAAGGTTATGTTAATTGTGTTGGTGATTATTAGTGTATTTGTTATTCGTCGAAGTCAAGTAATAGATTGTGGAAAGCCGTAAGGCAATTTGAATCATATTAGTGCTTGCTTAGTCGTTCAATCTTTCGAATCCTTAAACCATCTTGTACTGTTACAGGATATTGTAAAACCGGACTTCTGTTATATATCATGTCAGATCCAATCTGTACACATGAGAGGAAATCTGCTTCTGTCTTGACTTCATGCTGGGCTTCCTTGCCTGTTTTTCTCATTTAGACCTGCTCAAAATCGAAGATGTCCAAATACACCTTCTTCCGCTGAATTCTGTAACAGACTTGCCAAGGAAATCAAAGTACAAACAGTGTTTTGATCTTGCATACTTCTCAAACAGGTATACATTTATCCATTACTCGTATCCTCCTTATTTTAGTTTTTAATTACGTTAATTACGGGACTGTTACCGACTTATTCTTTATTTATAGTGATATGCATATAATTTTCTGTGCTAACACTGGTGTTCTCCAGGGCTACCGTATTTCCTCTAATAAACGCCGCGGCGTTTTTAACTAACCCAAGCTTTAGGGTGCGGCGTTTAATGGAGAGCGGCGTTCAGTAGAGGGCGGCGTTTAGTACAAAATGAAAATGAGTTTAAATCTCATGCGAAAATTCTTCACGACAAACTATTAAAGCAGAAAAAGCAGAATCTGTTAATGGAGTTTGTTAACAAACTATTTGTCATTTCTTCTTTGGTCGGTTTTCTAATAAATGACACGCTTCAAGATGGGTCGTTTATCAGAGGTTGGCGTTTATTAGAATTGTTAGGCTACAAGTGCGGCGTTTAATACAGGGCGGCGTTTATCAGAGTTTGGCGTTTATTACAATTGTTAGGCTACAAGTGCGGCGTTTAATACAGGGCGGCGTTTATCAGAGGTTGGCGGTTATTACAGGAAATACAGTGTATCCTTATAGCGCCCCTGTTTAACCAGTGATTTTACAATGCAAAGTGGGACGTTTTCGACAAATATAATCACTGTCTGCTTTTGAGGAACTCGTGCTTAGAGTACAGTCAGGTAGCTTCATAACGCGGTGTTATGTGTTTATTGTCATCAAAGGCATCCTTTAACGACGAAGGCCAATCAAATGAAACATTTCGTAGGAACGTTGCAATTTAAAGTGAAGCTGAATTGTTGCATATCACAGCTCAAGTGGCATCATCAGACGACTTCTAAAGACGCTTCGTTAAACTGTCATAATATATCTTGTTGTTGATAGCCATCCTTTATTTTGATAGTCTTGTCAACTTACTACAAATTTTGTTTGTCTCTTGCATACATCTATAGCTAGGCATCGATGTAGGCATCAATGTAGGTATCAAATGTAAGCACCTGTATAGGCATCAAATGTAGGCATCAAATGTAGGCATATATGTAGGCATCATTGTAGACATCAATGTAGTACTTGAGGATAGTCTTGTCAGCTTAATGCGACTTTCGTCTGTCTTTTGCAAACATCTACAGCTAGGCATCAATGTAGGCATCAATGTTGGCATCATTGTAGGCATCAACGTAGTTTACTTGAGGATACGCTCCTCTTACTTTGTCTCCTCTAATTTATTTTTGCCATAGTATGGTTCACTACGTAACAAGCGACTTGAAAGGGATCTTCAGAGATGATGCCAAACTCATACTAGAGACCACAAAGTAAGTGAAACGACTTTGATTTTCTAAACATATGAAGTGACCACCACCGAAGGATTAAACATACGTGTTTTGAGAGTGTGATAATACGGTCTTAAACAGAAAGGTTAACACAGGGAGTCGCAGCTAGATCAGGAAAAAGTACGAATTATGGCGAAAAAAACCTGGAAAAGTCAAGACATTTTTAAAACAAAGAGGTCGCTTGAAAAAATGTTTGGTCGACAATTCCACGACAGTCGTTGCTCCTAGGAAAAGCAGCACCCCAATCCCATCTCCGATCCTAAGACTTTTCCTAATACTAACCAAACTCCAGGAAATGCGTGTAAGGGAAATGCTCCTCCAGGGAACTGTCAGTTAAGGACTTGTCCAATTACTGTAGGAACTCTTTAATTAGTAATCGATTTTAAGACCTAGTATGCATTCTTGTTATTAAGAAATCACAGTTTAGATTAGAAGGGAGGATTTTGAACGACGATTCTGAGTGTTGCCATAAGAAAAAAATGTCTGTGGTTTTGGATTACAGTCCGGGACCAAATATAGTGATTTAAATTACAATATTACAGTAGCTTGCAATCTTTCATCGATTGACATTATATCCAGCTCTGCACAACCTCTAAGCCTGTCCATCGATGTTCGTTGTAGGGTACGAAGATGATGACATGACGTGATGTACAACATATTTCCTCTTGTATTTTTATAAAGAATAGAAATTGAAGGGACCGTTAAGCAGTGACGTTTATTGCACTTGCCTTTTATTTGCTGATTTCATGATTTAGGTTTATGTTGGACTTAAAAGAGGAGATTTCAGGAGAGTTTGCTTCGAAGATTTCAAGTATGGCGCAGACAGCTGGTTTCAAGGTAATCACACTATTAATTTATTGCTTGCTGAAGTAAAAATACAAGTACACAAGACAGTTAAGCTATGTCTTAGTCATTGCAGTCAGATCTTCTCCAGTTTTCTGCCTCGGGGCATGTTCGTTTTCCTTTATTTCTCTCTAGATCTGGCAGACTATTATATGTCCACAAGTATCTTTCCTTCCTTCAGACCATCAGGCGTTGTTTTTCATCCTCGACCTCCCGAAGGCGGCCAAGGTTGTCGTCCTTCCATGGCTGGAGAGTACAAGTGTGGCGTAGGCCTATCCATTTCTTTTGTCGTTGGTTGATGGACCAGGTACCACTTCTCTGAAACTCTGTTCAGCACATCGACATTTGATAGCTTTGTGTCAAAGAGATCCTCTCTATCTCCCTCCAGAACTACATCTCACGCGCCACAACGCTTACTATCTGCGATTTTAACATTTCAGCTCTATAGAAGAGCGCGCTCCATATCAAAAGTTTTGTATTTTACTGAGTTACTCTGCTCACATTATTTTTGAGATCAGGTCTACAAATGACAAAAGCCTGACAAAAGATTTGGTCACTGTACATAGAGCGACACTTGTTTTGACACTCGTCGTACTTATTTTTCCTCGTATCATGGCCATGCTTTGTTAAGCTTGCATGGCATATATTTATAAGGGATGCTAACAATTTGAATTTTTACCGTTTTAGGCAGTTAAAAAGTGTAACCCTGAGACGGACTCTTTTCTGGTGTGTGATAAAATATCTTAGCCAATGCAAAGGCTCGAGAAGCCATCTTCACGATGGATTTCGGAGAAAGTTGATCCAATGTTCGGGAGTCTCCAGGGCATAACCTGCCACAAGCTGTGGAGGCTGGCCTCGTTGCAGCGTCTGTAGCTTATCAACTATGACGTGACTTTCTGGAGCAGAGTGATTGCTTGTTTAAATCTTCATTGGTGGCAGACTTCGCTGGAACTGCAAGTCGTAATACCTTATTACGGGCCATACATTCATAACGTCGTCAGACATTCCTAGTTTTAAGACACCTCCCCCTTCCCTTGTGTTGAAAAACAACAATAAGGCTCCTTCTCGATAACAACAGACCACGTACCAGCAGTCCTCTGCATGTGAAATGATACCAATAGTATGACAAATGAAACAGCAGATCCTAGCTTTGCTTCAGCTAATCTCTTTAGATAACCTTTACATCTTCTGGACGTTATCATTTTAGATCTGCCTGAATCTGAAAATTCGAACTACTTTTGAAACCGTTCAGGTCCTATATTTCAATTTAGAAACGACCCTAGGGAATAGAAAATATGTCACGATCGGGGATTGACTGGGAATACCCGTACGTATTGTAAATTTACTGATAATAGGGACCGTCCAGGATGAAAAAGTACCTCAATGACGCTTGCGTGGCCATCCGTCCCCATGTTTTGCATATTTTTCTCTTACCGTATCTTCTATTGTCAAATACAGTTGTAAATACTTTTATTCAAAGAAAAGGCATGTAAATAAAGGAAACTGGCCTATTTATTGTCATTGGGTCATACATGAGCATGTTATATTTTTATTTTTAAATTTGAACCGTGCCTGCTGATAAGAAATATTCGCGGGAGGGGCTTACTGCAGACTCCCAACTCCTCACGAAATTTTTCGATTAAAAAGTAAGTTCCATTCTCCTAAGAAAATTAAAGATTTAAACGGTTACTCGTAGTAGCGATACGCCTTAAATTTGGTACGCGCTGTTTTAAAAAAGGATCTCAATGTCTTCCAGAAACGTTCTTTAGCTCTGGCGCTAAACAGAAACGAGGGCCTCATGTCGGCCTGCGTCAATTCACCACTGATGAAGCAAGACTGTCGTTGAAAGAGTAATGGCTATTACAAAGCGTCGGAAAACAAAACTTTGTCTCGGTTTTAAGGGCGTCAGAAGACAACAAATGACCGAAGTAAATCACCAACGCAAAGAAAAAACAATAAAAGTATCAGAATACAAAAATACTAATGGGTTAAATGTGTGCAAAATAGTTATTTCATCACGATTTCTTGTGCGCCATCCAATACACACCAGAACTAAGGTGCTTAAAACGGAGCTGCCTATAAATATATTTTCGTTAACAGTTCTGTGAAATTGTAAATTAAGTTGTACCCAAATTGTCTTCTAACCTGAAAAGGAAAACAAAATGGGCTATTATTTGGGCCTGCTAAAACTAATAACACACAGCAATGAAATGAAATACACCTGACTTAAATTAACGTGGGTATTTTTTTGGTGACCTGAAACCTATTTCTGCTTATCGTTGTTTTCTTTGTTGGAACCTTGCATTTCGTATTCCCATTTCAACTTCTTACATAAGTTAGTATTTGAACGACCAAATTTTGTTTTTGCCTAGCCTCAGTTAAGGCTGTCATTTTTGCCTAACTTAAATAGTGTAAAATGCTTGGGCTTCCAAAAAGGTACCTTAAAAGGCGTGGGAGTTACTTCAAAGCAGAGTAAGATTTAAAATGCAATGCAGTTTGAAATACTAATACTAGTTCGTGCACAATGTAAAAGATTTGTAAATATGATAAGTTCTGATAAAAATCATACAAACATTCTATAATCACGAATTGCCTAGGACGACTCTGGGTCAATCAGTCATACAGGACCCACAGCAATTTTGCCTTAAACGATCTACAGCACATGCCAAGGATCTCGGACACGCATGAACACAAGACGATACGGTGAAAGAAGAAATAACCAGCGTTCATCCTGGAAAACGCAAGAGAGCCGGGCCACGTCGGCGATTCGGAGTCGAGACAAAGGAGTGGGCAGGGATGAGCCTGAACTGAGCTTAAAATAATGAAATTAAGGTTCTTTCGTACCTGTGTATCTCCTTGAAGCCGGAAGTATCAAAGAGATTCCAGATGTAGTATTAAACAAGACTATTTTGTCGTTATCGTAACTTGCACAATACATGGTTCTGCTGTCAGCAAAACTGGAGAGAAAACAGAGATATGGAGAAAGTGAGAAGTTAATGGGGTTAAAAATAAACAAGCAAGTCGCAGATGTCTGTTTGATGTAAATTTAGCGTGTTATATGTTGGTAAAACCATAAGACAATTCTATGCAAGCTGTAGTTAACACTTCCTCAAACTGATGAACATGTGCTCCGCGACATGCGCGCGACACCCAAAAATTGAATAGCAGTTGAGTTATTAGGAGGGAAAGCTATTTTGTTTATAAATATTCCCATTGCTATTCAATGTTTGGATGTTCTTTCTCAGTATATTGTCAGCAAATGTTCGTCAGTTTAAGTCCACTTCAACCATCTCCTTCCTTTTTTAAGTATAAATGCTGCGAATAAAAAACGCACTTTATACTTCAAGTCTGCATTTTATAAAAACAGCTGACGTCAGCATTTACTTTTCGAAGGTCAAAACAAGAGTTAAAGTGTAACATATTTTGAAGTACTACCGAGATAACAGGTAAATACGCTGATTGGCAAACATTCTCCATCATTATCAATCAATTGTGGAAAATTTGTACCCAGATATGGCTGGCAGGCATACATTCAATGACCAATGAAGTGCAGCTGATACTCATCATACAATATACGTGTCATTTTTCAGATATGTTCCAAAATGTTCCTCTAACCAAACAATTGGATTTGATGTAGGGTCTATTAGATGAGCACTTCGATGAACTATCTCGGCATGAAATTGAAAAGAAAGACGACGCCTCTCCCAAGTAAGGATGACAGCAGTCCTTGATGCTTGTCGGGGAATCCCCAATGTCACGTGTTATTGTTTTGATCAGGTGCGTAATTAATTGTTATTGGTGAGTTTGATATTAGGAGCATTACTCATAT
>JAAAKM020000244.1:8030-28496 GCA_010016025.2 Alatinidae sp. Z8VKAUB7J3 | reverse complement strand
GTAGTAGTAGTAGTAGTAGTAGTAGTAGTAGTACTGGTAGTAGTAATAGTAGTAGTAGCAGCAGCAGTAGTAGAAGGAGAAGTAGTAGTAGGAGTACAAGTAGTAGTAGTAGTAGGGGGAGAAGGGGTAAAAGTAGTAGTAGTAGTAGATGAAGGAGAAGTAAGAGTAGACGTAGTAGTAGTGGCAGATGGAGGAGGAGGAGGAGAATGAGGAGAAAGAGTAGTAGTAGACGTAGTAGAGTAGGAGTAGTAATAGTAGTAGGAGCAGCAGAAGCAGAAGCAGCAGTAGTAGAAATAGTAGTAGTAGTAGTAGTAGGAGTAGTAGTAGAAGTAGTAGTAGAAGGAGGAGAAATAGGAGTAGAAGTAGTAGTAGTGGTAGGAGTAGTAGTAGTAGGAGCAGCAGCAGCAGCAGCAGCAGCAGTAGTAGTAGTAGAAGGAGTAGTAGTAGGAGGTGGAGGAGGAAGAGGAGGAGAAGTAGGAGGAGGAGGAGTAGCAATAGTGACAGTCAGCTACTACAATAGCAGTACTACTTTTACTACTAGTAGTAGTAGAAATAGTAGTAGTAGTAGTAGTAGTAGTAGTAGTAGTAGTAGTAGTAGTAGTAGTAGTAGCAGTAGCAGTAGGAGGAGGAGACGTAGGAGTTGCAGAATAAGTAGTAGTGGTGATAGTAGTAGCAGCAGTAGCAATTGTGACAGACAGCTAACTCAATAGCACTACTAACGTTGCAACGGACCATATTTGTGAAAGTGTTAGGTTTTGTGATGATGTGGCACCACCAGAACCAAATCTGACTGGGGAAGAATTTATCTTCAAACCTTACCTATGTATTACGTCTGATGTGCTGATGTGTATTATTATATCTGACTAACTCAATATTTGTTAACAGTTTATGGGTTCCCAACCGTTGTGTAGCCTTAGTTGTTTCGCCCGTAATCAATTACAATTTAGTGCTTCCGTCTTTAACTTACAGGCGACGAACAAGTTCACCACGGATGGGCACCTTTTAGAAAGTGAAACTTATGTTGGTGGTCACGTTGAAGCTTTAGAATCCGGTGTTTTTAGAAGTGATATTCCTTGCAAATTTAGGATGGTAAGGAACTCCTTTTTTACCTGTACGAGCATCTTATAGAAGTGGAATGTTATAGTAGTAGTAGTAGTAGTAGTAGTAGTAGTAGCAGCAGCAGCAGCAGCAGCAGCAGTAGTAGTAGTAGTAGTAGTAGTAGTAGTAGTAGTAGTAGAAGTAATAGTAGTAGTAGTAGCATATACATATCCATCGGATTTTTGTGAGGTTTTCGGAGAATATCTGAGGAAGAATTATGTGGAAACGTAAAAATGTAGTGCTTCTAGTTTTTCTCTTTGAATATTATATATATATATATATATATATATATATATATACACTTATATACTATAACTATAACGTATTATACTATAACGTCGACGTTCGAAAGCTAATACTTCGTTAAACTTGTAGTTGAAACGTTTAAATAGTGAGTGTGTAATCTCCCTTTTACTTCCCTAATCTGAATTCCTTGAAGCGTATTTGAGCATTGCGTCACATAGCAGTGCACCACCATACTTCAATCGGAGTTTTGTAGGGCAATGTTGCTAACGAAGTCGGTCTGATATCAACTATGCAGTATTGCTGTTATTCTATTTACCCCAAGGGATACAATATTTCAGATTCCGGTATTTTTTATACAAGATCAAAAGTATACGGGTTAATTTAATGGATAGTAATTGTTTCATTTCCCTGAAGAATGAAGTTACTGTAACGATGCACAGAGAGCGTTTTAGTATCTTGTTTTCTTTCTGTAATTATCTATTGCTACTCTTTTGATCTTCTCATGAGTACCATTTGATATACGTAAGCGAGCAATGTGCAACTGGGTCACTTTTTTCTTAGCCAAAGGTATTCTTGATAGGATAGTTACTACAAGAGAGCAGCCAACTAAACCGTTTGGCATTGTCTTTGCTAGAAGTTACTTTGCAGATTTCCTTTAATAACGGTGTATATTCCACAGGTACCGGATGCTTTCCAAAACCTTATAGATGGTGTTGAGCTAACTTTAAGGAATGCGTTAGAACACGAAGAGAAGATTCCACTCTCATTGGTGACGAACTTTGACGAAGTAAGCTGTTTTGATATTAGGGTGGCATTATTCTCTGGCATTGTTTTATCCAGATCTCCGTAAGATCCATTGTGTTAAGTTTCAACTTTGTCACTGATTCCACTACAGAATACACTGAAAGTTTCATGTAAGAAAGTCTAGAGACAAATATTTTAATTCTGAACGCGTCAGCCGCCTCCTACCATATGAAACTGTATCCTGGCAACGTTACTTATGTTATCGCATCAACTGAGGATAAACACTCCGTCACGATCAATGGTTAGTTGATATACAGTTTTTCAGCGGTAATGTAGCATTTGTTTCCTAACAACTGAGAAAGAGTACCTATTTTGCTTGTTAACGATGCGAACATTGGATAAGATGATCTACTTATCACCTTGAGAGCGTGTGTGCGCAATTTTGACTTAGAGAAATGTAAGCATGGGTTTATCAGAAGTACACAACAAGAACAGGGAATGCGTAAGTTAAAAACGCAGTTCATTTTAAATTCTTATGTTAAAGTAGTAATGATGGGAGCCTTTTGAAGTCATCCTCTTAAAGAATTATGCTGCCATTTCCACTTAACAATATTTAATTGCTATTTTTTATTTAAAAATATTTATGTAATATTCCTTGCATGTTTACTAAACTAGGTTTGTTCGGAAGTAAAGGAGAAGTTAACTTCATTGAGAGACACTCCGTCTCGTCTGGAAAAACCGATGATTTATCATTTAGATGTTGGTGCGATGTATCCAAATATCATCCTTACAAATCGACTGCAGGTAAGTAGAAAGTTGCACAGTATTTGAGTCTATGAAACATGTACAGCAGCTATCGTTTGATTGAACAGAAATCCGAAAGTTCTCTTTTAGCCTGGACGTGTTCATTTTTGTAAAAATCGAAATGAGTAAAGGACGAAAACGCTTTTGAGCAATTTTCGTTGTTTATGTACAAATTTACTCAACGTAACGATAGTCCACTCATAATAGCTACTATAATGACCACATTTTCTACATTTAGATCTGGTTTCGTTATTTGCAGTAAGCTTATATATACATTTTTGGATGACTACATAATCTGCTTAGTCCTCTACATTAAGTGAAAACTCATGTGATGTGACTTTTTGGTCAGTTCTTTCGATTCTAGACCTACATGAAGAGCAGAATGTAGTCACAATTTGGAATTCGCTGATTTGGATTAAAAGTTTTAATCTAAGAATAGGCATTTTTCATTGAAAAGGCTAGTGCCCGTTTGTTCCTCTGCCAGTTTGATAAATGTAAACTATTTACCAGCCTACAGCTATGGTAGACGAAGTCATTTGTGCCTCATGCGACTATAACAGACCCGGTGCTAAATGCCAGCGCACTATGGATTGGATGTGGAGAGGCGATTTTCGTAAGTTAACTGATGTTTTGTTTCCTAATTAAGGACGTAGGAGCTTGTTAGGCTTGTTGATATTGCATTACTAGTTGGAGTGGTCATGCTAGCTTATATCATGTTCAGTGGGGGTATTGGGTGTGACTTGCGGCAAAATCGTATTGTTTTCGACGCTATAGAATTTAAATCGCGGGTAATATCATTTTAGAGTGCTAATGCTGCAAACCTGAAATGTCTTGGTAGATTTGTACTCTTTCCATTATATGTGAATTGTGGTTCAAAACAATTGGTACTGAACAGAAGATGTTTTTATTGTTGTTCTTGTTACAGTTTGACTATTACATGAAAATGTTGTGCATACAGATAGAGGCAATGCTTTGATAGTACGGAAATTTCGTGGATATATTAGGGTAGAATTAAACCGAACAGAGGTTTTTCTTTTTCTGTTGTCCCTTATTTCTCAATTGTACAAAACAACAATCATGCAATGGATGATTACCTTCTGTTGGAGACGGTTTGGTACTTGGTTTTTCCACAGAACACAGTTGGTACTAGCAACGGCATGCAATTCCCACTTGCAATTCTCCTTTAAAGTATAATGCACATGCTGTTGTTCTATACAATGTTCTGTTCCTTGTTATTGTATTCTAGTGCCAGCCAAATTGAATGAATATCATATTATACGGCAGCAGCTGGAAGTGGAGAAAATTCCTGGTGAAAATCCAGGTGACCCGCCAGTTGCGTTCCATTGTCTTGCACCCGCAGAGCAGTCGCGTTTGGAGAAGAAAAGGCTCTCAGGTAACATATGCATAACGATTACAACCTTGTTACGGTGATGGTATCAAAGAATTTGACCCACTTGCTCCAACCTCTTGATTTAACAACAAGTGGATCGTTCAAGAAAATGGAAAGAGCTGCCGTAAGAGATAATTTCACAAACACGATAGCGAAGGAGCTTGAATCAGGTCCCAATAAAGATGTAGCAACGATTAAAGTTGATGTCAAATCATCAACCATCAACTTTACTTCTTAGTGATCAATAGTTTAATCAACAGTCTCTGTTTTCTTTCGTATCACTGTGGCTGCTTTTCAACTATTGAAGAACAGTAAAACGCGCTGCAGTGTGCTAAAATCTGCAGAAAACAATCAGTATAAGAAATTGATAGCGTATAGATAAGAAAAGGGCATTCGAAATGTTAAGTTTCAAAAGATACGAGGGGAAATGAAATATGCCACTGGGGATTAATTGTGGCACCCAACCACTCTCTGAACGTATTGCTTTAACTACTGAACTAGGGTAACATATAACTGTATGCGATTTGCGAGATCAGCCACTCTTTTAACTATGAAAGGGCCACAATCGTCCCCATCAATCTATGTAAGGCTCGTTGAAGACCGTCGAGTGTTTTTGCAGAGAATGAGTGTAAAATGATACGAGGATACCTGGATTCGAGCGGACATCGATGCATTCGCGCGTTGTATTGCTCAATAAACTTAGTTATGGCGTCCCCGGTCATATCGTACTTAATTTTCTCTAGTCGCCTCATTGCTTCCAGTCCACTACCGGTGGTAATTGGCGTGATTGCGTGGGTCCTGAGGTAACAGACAATGCCTTTCCAAATCGTACTTTTCAACAATCCAGTGCTGTTGATACAATATTTTTGCCCAATGTTTGAGTAGCTTGTACTGTGTCTTTACTGAAAATCACAAAATAGATTTTGATTGTATAACAACAGTTTCTTTTTTTATTCTTTGAACAGATTATTGTCACAAAGCATATAAAAAACTTCATGTGACCAGGGAAGAATTACGACAAACAGTAGTGTGTCAACGAGAAAATTCGTTCTACGTTGACACAGTGAGGGCATTCAGAGACAGGCGTTATGAGTTCAAAGGTTTACTGAAGGTATTGAAAATTACTTGACTGCATGGAGTTAATGCATTTGTTATTCAGAGCTACTTGTGTTAAGGCTCAGAAGGACCAAGAAGAAACAAATGATAGGTTATTAGTGGTGCTCAGTAACAGTGCAATCCTAAGGTGTTTCTTGTATCATTCGTATCGTAAACGTAGCTGCACATTCGACCATGTACTCATCATAGTACATTGAACATACACAGACTTTCGTGATATTTTTGATAACTTAAAATGTGCTGCTTTTAACCCTAAAGTATAATTATTACTACACCAATACATCTATTTATTTCAATAAGCATTACCTGATGTATTTTTTTGTTTGGTCGATTGCAGATTCCGAACTGCCTAGTTCCCTCCATTCTTCTTGGTTTTGTATGAGTAGACTAGTTAAGAACAAAGGTTCCCAGTTACAAATGTTTACATGTTCATAATAATAACGACCAGAATATGCCTCAGATCTGTATAAAAGAAACATATATTGTAGATTATATTCTTCCAATTAGCAGTCGATCAATGACAGGGATTCTCCGTGAATTCGTTTACCTTCCTAATACACAGAGTGATTTGACAAACCGATGGCAAGCATGAAGGGAAGGCAATTTCAAATCAATTTGTACCAACTTTAATCTTTATCATGTTAACTTGTAGGGTTACCAAACATTGCATATAATTGATGTCTTCGTGGTACTAGTTGCCTCGAGTAACATACAAAAGGACGGGTACAACCACCACCAACTTTAATGGGATGTTTCAGTCTCAAATGTTATTCAGTCATCCGCTACCTTAGCTGTATTTGCACATGAAGACTAAGTACCAATTCCTCTAAACTATAATTACTAGGAATATTATAGTATCCTTTCCTATATTGCATTTCCTTATTTAATTACAGACATTCTTTTAAAAGTTATTATTAATTTTGACCTTAAAAATGGTAATGAAAGTAAATGCTGCCTGATTTGTTCTATTTCACTTACCTTTCTGAAGGTATGGAAAAAGAAACTTGGAGAAGCATCAAAGAAAGGGGACCCGGCAGAAATTAAGCAGTAAGTTATCACATGATTTATGCTTACAGATATGTCAGTGTAAAAGAGAGGTAACAGTATTCCTGTGTAAGAGGTTGAGAAGAAGATTAGACTCAATGCCCGCATTTGCATAAGACACAAAAGAAAGTGTTTTTTTCCTTCAACTCTACTTTAATAAGTACATACGAATCGAAATTACATACATTACAGGAGTTGGCAGCCTTTGCTCTTGTTACGGCCATTCGTAAACAAAATTCCAAGGGCTATTGTTGTGTTTTCACCTCCTTTCCCCATCTCTTTCAAGCAAAGGGGGCAATAAACAACTATTTTGTCGTCGACGTAAATGTAGTACTAGACACATTTCCAATCAATTACGATAGCCAGTGCCCAGGATAGTCTAACGTATGATATTGGCAGTATGAATTCAAGGTAACTGCTCTGATGTAGCTTGAATCTGAGCAACGGACCGATTTCCAGATATTTCATTCCTAGTGTTACTTGGTCCATGTCGCTATCATTTCGTCAACCATTCCAGTCGAACCCTCTTTTTGCATCTAGAGGGGTTCAGAAACACAGGAAGTATTATCAGGCCAGTTTCATGGTCGTATATGACTGATTAAAACTATTCCGGATGTAAAATAGCAAATGATCAATTGGGACTTGTGGCCAGAGGATGGCCGATTGCTCTTGAACAAGATAGCTTATTACGCCATTTTGTTTTACTTCAACTATAGGATACACATCAGTGTATCCAAGGTTATTATCTATGCGGTGTAATACCCTAACGTGTTGGGTGTTGAACCAAGTTTTCATGAACTATTTTTCAATATTCTATTTTCTCGTTTTAGGTGTAAAGGAATGGAAGTTTTGTATGATTCTCTTCAATTGGCCCATAAGTGCATTCTTAACTCATTTTATGGCTACGTTATGAGGAAGGGGTAAGTATCTATGTAATATTTTTGAAGTTGCATTTTGTAAACGGTCAGAATATTGCTTAATATAGTGATTATAACTAGGCCAGTTTGTATACTGTTTGTAGGTTGTTGTCATGTGAGTTTTAGGGAGCTTTCACACCGGAATGACACGTCTTAAGTGACGTGCCACGTGGCATTTTACTCGGAAACGAACCTATGCAAAAGTTTGAAACCTGTCACAAATACATAGATGATATAATGGTCGATATTTGTTTTGTATTCAGTTTGGGTGTGTTCATCATATATCGCTCATCGTTTAAATGGTCTCGTCCACTGTAAACGAGAAGAGGCTGCAGAATGATGCAATGACATAGTCCCTTCCGAGGAGCCTTAGCTGATAATACAAGAGAATCTATAAAGTATAGTTGCTTCCCAACTTAGAGGGAGTACAGATTGTTCTTCTGTAGTCGTTAGTGTCCCGCCTCTATAATAAAAGCTTTACAATGGCTACCAAGTGACGATGGGTGTCTTTTCGGTGACGTTTAAGGCCCTCTCAGATATTTCACGCTACAAAAACGACATTCCCTGTCAAATACAAGATATACCTCGTACGTGTTCTCCCTTCGACAGTGCGCTTATAAGAGCTATTTCATCGTCGTCATTAAACGACGAGAGCATCCTCTAGTGCACAGGGAAATCTTAATAAGAGTGATGTGGCATTTTTCACTTCGGTGTGAAATAACCGCGCTGCGTGGCATTTGCGACGTCACTTCAGTTTGTAAGCTGCCGTGGGCACTTAAATTTGCGTACGCCACTTTGGAGCTCTTCATAACTAGGATAATATTTTCATGAAGAGCAGAATAAAACTAACTGGAAAGCTGTTAAGGTGAAAGAAACGTCTTTGATTCTAAAGTTAAGTCTTAAATAGCATCCTTCCGAGCAATTTATCAGATGTATTATAATCGGTATCTAATGCCTGCTTTGTACATTCAAACTGATCTTTAATTAATGTCCTTTTAGGCTTACTTTTCAAACGGCAACAAATTTCTGCATCGAAGTAGCATACTTTTCATATTGAAATTGCAACCCTTATATTAATTTTAAAGATCTCCAACATCTATATGTATCAGTGATCTTTGCAAGAATACATGAATAATACGTCGACGCTACAAATCAAGGAGCACAGCAAAAATTTGTATGAACCCTTAATTTTTGGGTTGAGGAGCAATTTTGAAATCAATAACGGAAGCTGTCTTATAAGGTATTATAGTGATATCATTTTATGATTAAATTAATCCGCACAATAGCTGAAATATCCTTATAACTTTCAAACTATTACGTTAGAGCACGATGGTTCTCCATGGAAATGGCTGGCATCGTATGTTACACGGGGGCTAACATTATCACAGCAGCACGTGAACTAGTGGAACAAATAGGGTAAGTATAAACATGGCCAAGTTATCGGGTGTTTGTAGAGTTTGCTATCTAAAAGGAGGTTTTGGCGGCCCCTTGAAGAATAACATATTGCATCGCTATTCAAATAACATTCTAGGCGCTGTCTTTTCAGGGTGTTTGTGAGTTGCTGGTTTTATCAACCTTCCCGTAAAAGACAACGATCATGCAAAACATTTTAAGATATATGTAGGAAAATATATAATGCCTCTTTTATAAATCTGGGTCGAGAATTGTTTGAAAATGGAAAAGAGGCATCAACACACACAGTATGTAAAAGTAAAAAAAATATTATTTGTTCCTCGATGTTATATTCTGTATATCCTCCACATAATTATACTCATTTATTTTGGATGCCTTTCCTTAACTAGGAGACCACTAGAACTGGACACAGACGGTATTTGGTGTATTCTGCCAGCAAGTTTTCCAGAAAACGTATTGGTAAGTATCTAGTTTGGATTGTACTCAGAGTTAAGGTATCAAGCAAGTAGTGAAGTGACCGTATTAACTATTTTCCGTAGTAGTGCGCGCTGGAAGCTTCGTCATAATACTTATTTCGGAATACTAAATTTGAAGTTGATGGTGACAGTTGCTACGCAATTCATATGGATATTTTAGTAAAGAGTAGAAAACGATATTGTCATTATGTCGATATTACCTGCTCAGTCGCTTCTTATTTGAGCGATGCATCGCAATCATTTTGGTTTTTTTAGAAACTTCATGCAAATTACCTTAGCTAGATTAACTGTGTATTCAGATTGCCTGAAAGTTGTCTCTCAATAAATATTAATGACGGTTCTGTTGAGTAGTAAGCCGATCTTATAGATTAAATTCATTGTATTGACAGGGCAGTTGTACAACACTCATTGGAGAATTAAGTCTGTTGATCAACACTGAGCAGAGAAACATTTTCAATAATCTCTTACGCCCTTGTTAAAGTGGTTACTATCAGAATCTATCTTTTAAATACTTATCAGGAGAATTTTGAAAAAAAACCACATTTGGTACCAAAGTGTGCCGAAAGTAAGTTTCGTAATCTTTCTGCCTGTATTTTGACTCTGTAAAGCAGGGTGTCTTGTCACAATGATTATACCTTCAAGGCTAGCTTGTAACCTGGACAATTTTTAACAACTCTCTTCCTTGTTTATCCTTTTCCATTTCAGGTTAGAACTAACAATCCGAAACGTCCAAAAGTAACAATATCCTATCCGGGGGCAATGCTCAATTTTTTAGTTAAGGTAAGCAATCAGGGCTAAGAACCTTTCATTGCTATATGTTTTACTTATGTTATGTTACCCTAGGTCTCGAGAAGGCGAATAGACCAAGCTTAGGCCACTACTTTGAAATCAAGGTTCTTAATTTAGTTTCAAAATGTCGAGTTGTTACTTATACTGGCCAACCCCTGCACTGGAAACAGCAAATTTAAGATCAACATAGACACTTGTGCATGTAATCAGACTCAAGTGTACACCAAATCTTAGATTTGATTGTATGCAACCATTTATTTAATATCTCTGTTGGCAGCATAAATGGTAGAATGTTTATTAAGCCCCTTACCGTAAACACCTCTCGAATTTGGTTTCATATACTTGCAGTGGTCACGAGGAAATGTTTTGCATCAATCTTCTTAACCCGTACTCCTAAGTGGACCTATCGAAATTGGTTTCTTAGCTTTTGCCACCATTGCGATATGATAATATTTTGTATTGTTTTATCATTTTAGAAAGGCTTCACTAATGATCAATATCACGAATTGCGTGATCCAGAGAGTTTGAAATACGACATCCGAAATGAAAATTCAATCTTCTTTGAGGTAAACTGATATTGTTAATTATGGCGAAGCGAACTGGCCTAAGCAACAAATTTTTTTTAAATGCCATCTATATAAAGAATTCGTTTTCTCACTATTTCTATTCAGTTAATCTTGTTGTAATGGACGCTCATTGGTCCAAAAATTGGGTATACTCTTTTCACACGTTTCATTTCGGTCATTCTGACGATAGTACTCTGAGGAGTGCCAGGCGAAGAAAGCTTTAAAGTGCATAATGTTTCCGCTATTTCGTGCATTATTCTTGTTTTGTACAACCAACAAACTAGATGATTGTTTTTTGTACCAATTTGAAGTTAAACAGTTAGGTGAACGCACTTAGTTTGTGGTTACAGTTCACTTTTACCCCTCTATGTTAAAAGGATAGGATTTCTGTAAAGAGTATGAATTGGCTGCAAGAATGGACGTTTTGGTGACGCAAATATTACACTTGTTAGCAAATGGTAATCTTATGTAGGAAGTTATCTTCAATGAGAACAGATACTCGAGGTCTTGTGCCTAGGGATTGACACACAGTCTACTGATATACATGGAGCCTATGTTTGTCACAAATTGGCAAGTATTTCTTACTTAAAATAAAATAGGCTCCTCAACGCAGACAAGACGCTGCGTATTATATTTGTCTATTCAGTATAGCTCTAATGTAATGATTTAGGTTATGGCTAAATTTTTATGAGAAGTTTGGAAGAAACATCTTGGTCTTACATTTATAGTCCATGACATCAGTAATACCTTGATGGTGTTATTTTTAAGTACGTTCTAATAAAATTAAGTTAAAACAGTTTCATTGTGTTTAACGTAATCAAATGTTTGTCATCTAATGGTATTGCTTTGTCTCTGGCACATAAAAGGTGGATGGACCATACAAGGCTATGATATTACCTGCATCGAAAGAGGAAGGAAAGAAGCTGAAGAAAAGGTGATGTTTTGCTGATGGTTAACAATATCGTCATTAGATATAATTACCATTATTTAATATACCTTGACATATACTTTACTCTGTATTGTATATTATATATAAGTCACAAATAGCAATAATATATGTTTAGTTTGTTTGTTTGGTGGTTGGTAGAGTTTCAACATGTGAAATATGCGAAACAGCTGCGAGGGCTTTTGGAGCTTGTGGATTGTTGGAAGCTAAAGTTGACGAAAAACGGAAACAAAGGATTGGAAAATCGCATTTTGACGAGAAAGGCATATATGCTCTATGTAAGAAATGTCAGTCGTATGAAATGAGACGGAGTAATCAACACGCACAATAGAGGGACTGTACACTCTTGGATGCTAAATTAGTGTGCACGAGCTTGCAGTTTCTAGTAAAAAATCGACAATAGACTGAAGCAGAAGGCCCCTAAAAAGGAGTTTTCTTCAGAACAGGCTATGTTGACGGGTAGTAAAACATTGATAAATAGTTGGTAGAGAAGTACCAAAGACAGGAAGTAAGTGCGCAGGAATGAAAGGGCAGTACACATCCGTTTCCTTTCTCAAATTTTCCCAAGCTAGTTTCTTTTCAGAAGGCGCTATTTTGCATATTTCATATCATTTCATGGTTCTCAATTGAAATATCTTGTTCCTGCTTTAGGTATGCGGTTTTCAACGATGATGGAACGTTGGCAGAGCTTAAAGGTTTTGAAGTTAAACGAAGGGGTGAACTTCAACTAATAAAAATCTTTCAATCATCTGTCTTTGAATCCTTCCTTCACGGTTCAACCCTTGAAACCTGTTATGATGCGGTGGCCAGAGTGGCTGATTATTGGTTGGATGTGCTGTTCAGTAAGGTAAGACAATCCGTAATCTACCTAATGTACAGTGATCGTATTCAACATAATACAAGGTGGTTAACTTAAATCAGTTTAGTGTAAACGAAATTAAGGTGTGATAAGAGTTAATATTAGTTAATTTCCGTATGGTTATTTAGTGTTATGATCATCTTGTGTAGTGTAGATCACACAAATACTGATTATCAGGGTATGATGCAGAATGTTGATAATTTAAAAGTTATTTAGTAGATTCCGTGTTATTTCGTATTATTTGATAGAGTATAAATTTATTAGGGATAAACTAATGTTTTGCTACTTGCCTTCTATTAAGGGAGAGAATCTTCCAGATCAGGAACTGTTTGACCTTATAAGTGAAAATAGAAGCATGAGCCGATCCTTGGAGGACTATGGTAGTCAGAAATCGACATCCATCAGCACCGCGAAAAGATTAGCAGAATTCCTTGGGGATCAAATGGTGAAGGACAAGGGACTCAGCTGCAGGTTTATAATTTCGAGGAAACCAGAAGGTATGGTATGTTGTGTAGCAAAGGAGGTGCTTGTCCTTCCCATCTTTAAAAGAGAGGCTATTCCACCCTTACATAATTCTATTTATTGTGTGGCGAACTCATTATTTGCTAATAAAACTTAATGAATTTTTGATTTGGTGGTGCAAACTTGATTCTACCCGACACTATGTGAAATATGGAATTGTAATGATTTATCAATCCATCTGATTACCATGGTAGTGATAACTATACAGATTCGAAGGTAATCCTATTGTTTATAACCTAAATTATTCACCATTTAACGGATTCAACTATTTAAGCAAGGTTGTGAAACTAACTTTGTATCCGTTTAATTACACTTCAAAACTTTTTCACCGCAAATAGGTTTAGACACCACATACTGACGAATGACATCTAAGAGATTGTTGTGTACTATGATATCCATGTTCCCTCATTATTGTTTGCATGTGGAAATTTTTGATATTTGTTTGTTACCTTACAAAGTTTGCAATAGGTCGAATTATCAAGATCTATATTTTTATGATATTGTGGTTAACGGCTAACAGCACTTTGTTGGTAAATATGCTGCCAGAAATATTTCAGTTTGCCTTTGGGTGTTCATAGCACATCCCTGCCGAAAAGACGTCAAAGATTACATTTGAAGGTAAATCTATTCAGACTCCAAGTTGCTGGGAATTGTTAAAGAGTCATGACATGCCACAGCTCGTTAATCATTATTTACAACTTAGGTATCTAGGCAACCAAGCCAATTATTTAAGCGCAGTGTTTCTCCGCCTTATCTCTTTGATCAGCTGGCAGACATTTTGAACTGTATGTAGTGGCGCTAACCTTCTCAATAGTTTTCTAACTTTTCCAAATAATGCACAGCTGTGCCAACTTGGTAATCATTTCCTTTTGTCATCTCATCATTGGAATATCTTCGTTTTTGTCATCATTGCGTATTCCTCCGCTTCCCATGCTTTTAATTACTTGATTTGAAGCAGTTCTTGGTGGGTGGGTTTGGCATTTTATGTCTTCACCAGTTGCCTCTTTTATGTTTCCAGTTGCTCTTCATTGATTCTATTTGATTATCGTGTAAGTGGAAGGTGTCATATTTGCCATGTTGATCCTTATGGCGTTTTTCATCTTTGTATTCATCACTAATACTCTTTGAGTTCCATAAATGGAGATCAAAATTACATTTTATCAATTGAGCTCGAAAATGATGAAACATTCATTCAGATGGAATGCCTTTCTGTTCTTACTTAAGTCAGAATGTGACGCTATATTATTAAATGTCACACATAAATGATCGTATTTAGCTAACTCTTGAAAACTAAATAAAACGATTGGTTATTAACGACCACTAATGGCAACAACCGTGCTGCAACAATATCATGCCCCATGAAAACCCTTTTTGGAGGTGAATGGAAAGCGACTTCCAAATTTTCTAAAGCCCTTCAACGAAAATGCGGTTGCGGTTGTAATAATAATTATGGCATTTGAGAAGAAAAAGAATTTTTTGGTCAATCGGGATCGGGATCGGGATTCCCTCTTTAAACCTGTCTTTCTCTTTGCTGTCTCTCGACATATTTTTACAGTGTCTTTATCATGTGGCCTATGAAAGAAGCATAAAATATGATTATGGCCATCATAATTAGATCCATAGCTACATATAATGTACTATTATCAATCTAACGCCATTCGTATGCATTCATCAACAACGTTTACCTCCTTCGAAGTTCTCCACTTAAGTGATCTCATGTCCAATCAGCTGTGTGTAATGTCTCAAACCAGAACTCTTACTTGCTGTCGATCCACTGCTCTCTCCCTGCAGTCCCCCAGCCAAGAACTAATCCAGTGACACTTTTTAATAATCCATGCGTGATTATAATCTATTACGGTTAAAAAAAGTTTTACGTTGAGTTATTCTTTCTTTCTAGGAGCCCCTGTGACAGAAAGAGCAATCCCTTTAGCCATATTTCAAACAGAGGACAGTATCAAAAAGCATTATCTTAAACGTTGGTTGAAGAGTCCAGGACTCAGTGACTTCGATATAAGATCCATCTTGGATTGGAATTATTACATCGAACGTCTCAACAGCTGTATACAGAAAATCATCACTATTCCAGCTGCATTACAAGGCGTAAGTGTTCCAGATTCGTTAAAATGTTGTTTTATGAGACGAATCTTTGTATTCCAATTCCTAAGAATTACATCAACGCGTTTGTGTTGCTGAGAAGATGTAGAGACGTATAAAACAGATTTCTTCCTGCTTTTTCTTATCGTTCAAGAGCGCTGCTAAAGACCATGTTCGATTTATTTTTATTTATTCGATGAAACTTGACCCTTTGTATTTTGGACTTTATCATTGTAATTTCAGGTTGCTAATCCAGTGAAAAGATGCCCTCATCCGGACTGGCTGCACAAGAGGTTGTTAGAAAAGGAAGACGTTTTTCGCCAGCAAAAAATTAATTCCCTTTTTGCTCCTAAAGAGAAGGTTAGATCGCCTTTCCTCTGTTCTATTTCGTTAGGGTTTTTAGCAGAGATTAGGACTATTCGTCAGTTTAGGGGAAATATTTTTCATCAACTTCCGTTCTGGAATTCTGTGTGCCTTTGCTCTTGTAGTTTACCGATTCTAGCTATTCTTGTTGAAGGCAATTATGTTCATTTCCTAAGATTGATTACAGAATGTTAAGAAGCTCCAAACTTCAGTCACGATGGTTAAGATAACGTGATGATCCAGCATGCTGGGCCGTAGTAGCATGTTGATAGCAAGCAGAATATGTCTGTTTGACCGTAAATGCTTTTTCACTGTCGTATTCAGTGACGTCTCTCTTCTATGGAAGCTTCAGTTGTAACGTAGCGCATGCTTCTCTGCTGGGATGTGTCAGTTTGCTGTTCTGGACTTTGCATCTAATTTATAAAGTATGGCTCTTCGTCGCCTTACTATGCCACCCGCATAAATATACAGAGTGGTGTCAAGGCTGATATTGTGATAGCTGCTGCAGATCGTGTCCTCGCGTGGGTTGGGCTAATATAATAGAAACGTAGATGCTAATGAGCACTTTAAAGTATAAATTATTCTTTTTAATTTTAAGTTAAAAGGGCTCTCGTTGTAAATCGAAGTTAGTGGAAGATAATTAGACCTTCCAGGTCAACGTGACAGGGCTCATACCTTACCACTATTTTATTAAGCAATTGTAATCACGGAAAGTTTCCCTAATTAGTCTATTTGTCCCCTCTGGTTGTAAATGCTTGCAGCAATGGCTTATGCTGAGTTCGGCAAGCTTCATAGTATTCATTCATAAGAAAGTCTTAAAACATTAGATGTGAGAATGTGAACATATACTTTTGTTAGTGTATAAAACTTGCCTTGTCCCCTCTTAATAGGAGAAACGAAATGCAGATGTACCCGATAACAGAGGTAACAAAACTCAATTGGCTGATATAGAAGAAATCGGATCTCAGAAAAGACCATCCGATGCATTGCCAGTAAGAGTGACTAAGAGACGTCGCTTAGAGCCATCCGAGTTCGAAGAGGGAGACTTATTAAAGCCATGGCGTGAAGTCTTGGGAAAACAGCCATCCCTGGGAACAACGACTGTAAGTCAGTATGATGTACAGTTTAATATCGCATTGTGCCTTTGGAAATAACTATTTACTTTAATCAGAAATTGGTTACAAGGTTATTGACGTACAAGGTTATTGACGCACAAGCCAACAGGTGTTACAAGGTTATTGACGTACTATTTCTGTGTATATAAAAATCATAAGGTGACTGCAAGAAAACGCGTCGTAATGGGTGATCTTGGATTTGTTCCTGTGTGGCCGACTTTTAATTTTATCCACTAATAATAAAGTTATATTTGCTACTGAAGAAAACTCCTATACATTTTGTTCATATGTTAAAATATCGTGACTTTAATCGAGGTGGTTTTGTCTTTTATATTGTTGCTATAATCTAATATTAAACTGTGGTGCACGTTCAGTTACTTGCAATTGCAGGAACTATATCAACCTCTCTTTGAGCCAAGTTTTATTAAGAATCTGCACCAAGTGCGATGATGTAAGCTTTTTGCAAAAACGGGATTTTCCGATGATAGATTGTTGTTTAATTAGGCCACTTTTTTGTTGAATAAATGAGATTTATGTGTTTCTTGATATGTCCGTGTTTTATTCGAATGGTTCTTTTACGTTTATTTCGTATAAAAATGGGAATCTTGCAGTGGAGAGACGTAAATAGTGACACTCCCATTTTTGTTTCAGGAGGAAAAGACTGCTTGGGTTGCATTTCACAAGAAGAAGTGGCGATTTCAGGCCTTGCAAAGGGAAATGCGAAAGAAAGTGCCATCAGCATGGGACAATAGCCGTGCAGCAAATTCATTTCAAAAGGACTCATCCAATATTTCCAACTTCTTCATGAGACAAGCCCAGAACGTTTTGGAGGAGCCATGGCAAATAGTGCAGGTGATATAGTATTCTCTTTTAAGCAGCAATGGGAGGCAGTATTAAAGAGGAACGTTGTTGGAAATACTTTATGATAGTTTGCTCTTTGCTATCAAGAGATTTCCTTGTGCTATTGAAACAGTTGACCAAAGCAATATACCTAGCAAGTGTAGACTGAGTTGAATTTGACAGGCTATCGTAGTATTGAATAACTGAAGTGTGAATAGCCGTCGAATTACCATGCAGGCCTCGTTGAGATCTATACTGAACCACTCGTAGTTTACTGTCTGTTGTTTTTTTAAAGAATCTGTAACCTTGTTTTATGCGGGACCAGATACTTACGATACGGATACATCGAATACATTAGGCCGCCTTTTCAGGGAGAATTTCGTTAGCACTAACTGTCTTCAATTACATTGGCAAATAGGCATGTATGGCTATAAGTGGGTCATACATCTACTGGAACCCATAAATAGATTAATAAGAGAAGAAAATTAAGAAATACTTTAATTTTGTCCTCCTCATTTTATATCCGTACTGTTCGTGATCCAATCTCTGCTTTCATTCCATCGTTTTGGTATGAGATTAAAACGGGGCGAAGAGAACAGAAAACCTATTCATTCAGGTTACATTGAAGTGTAAAGTTTTGTCTCTCATCTATTTGCATTGGTATCACTATCAATAGGGTTTGCGTCTTTGGTGCTAGTAATGATAATTTTAATCCGTTTGTAACAAAGTCGATTTATAATAATATAGCAGTATTTTCAATTGATAAGCGCATTTATGTGCTACCGCAAGAGAATTAATAAAGTACTGAAACGGAATATAAGTATTTTTCATCGATAAATTGTATCTAGCGGTACTTGAATGGCATTCTCTGATTTCTTGTATGGCATACTTGAATGGCATTCTTTGATTTCTTGTATGGCATACTTGAATGGCATTCTCTGATTTCTTGTATGGCATACTTGAATGGCATTCTCTGAATTCTTGTATGGCATACTTGAATGGCATACTCTGATTTCTTGTATGGCATTCTTGAATGTCGTTCTCTGATTACTTGTATGGCATACTTGAATGGTATTCTCTGGTTCCTTGTATGGCATACTTGGATGGCATTCTCTCATTTTGTGTACGTTCTGTTTGTGCTGTACCTATCCCCAGATCACTGAAGATACGACCCCTGGAAAGATGAAAGTGTGGGCGATGACTGGGAAAGAGTTGCAGTGTTTCAAGGTTTATGTACCTAAAATATTTTATGTAAACACGAAGAAACAGAAAACAGGAGATGCAATTAGTAAGTTGTTGCTTTAATGGTAGTTCAATTGTTTTCGTTTTAAACTTGAACTTCGTGTTATGGTTTGTTCAGATGATGTTTGCTTGTAGAAACTATACGTACGTACTTCAAGTCAATGAGTGTTACTTATTAAATATGTTAAATAGTTTACTAGACCATTTTTCTGGCGAAAATTATTACGAAAATCAACTCAAAGATGCTTCCTCATCCTGAGATTGTTCTAAAGATTGTGCTATACTGGTCGAGAGAGCCGAAGAAATGCGCCTATATCGAGATGCAATTCATCGCCAAACACACAGTCTAAACCCACGACCAATTTATGCTGTATAGTTTATTTGCTTTTATCTGGTGCTTTTAACTTTATGCCGACTTTTAAGGGAAAATTATCCAAGTCTTTCGCAATGTAGTAACCCTTAGTCGATTCTTTTTAAATAATGTTTTTGAATTGGGAGTGCCACATATCGAAATCCTTGAGAACGTTTGTGATGTCGTCGTACCCCAATTGTGTTTCATTTTCTTTTTTTAGTTTGGAGAAAAGTCTCGCGGCAGCTTCCACATTCTAATCCGATGTATTTCTTGTACGAGTATACAGTTCCAGAAACTATTTACAATGAGCATAGCAGGTAAATATTTCCTTTCCTAGGGTTGCGGTTCAGCCCATGGTTTTTTGTAGAGGCTTATAACTGCAATGATTGCCATTTTGCGAGTTTCATGCTGGCGATTTTAGCCTCGCTATTTGTCTGCGCTTTTTCATCCATGTTCTTTTACTTTCATTTACTTGTGAAAATATATACTTATTCAGTCACGATGATTATGATGATGATGATGATGACGATGATGATTGCAGTGTCTGGAGAGTATTCTTGCCTTCCATATTTAACCTTCGAGTGCCTCATAGCTTCAGAAAGTGGATGGTAGCGACCATCTTTATGAAGAAAATGTCTCTAAAATCAAATATCCGACTATATTTGAGTTAAGCTATCTAATACTGGGTGTAGGTAAGGTAAGTAGCGATAAAAAAGGTTTTCAAGCTAACGTTTCATCTACTTTAAGTTAAAAGCTATGGATGCTCCAGTACCGTCCTTCCTTTGAGAATTTCATGTGCTTGCACTTCTCATGTTTATGCACATCATAAATTTATGCGGCCTGTTTTATGTTTTACATTAAAACAGCAATTACTTCAGATATTGTATTTTGTTGCATTTTTCGCAATAGTGAACTGGCAATAGATCTATCATCACCGGACACGGAGGGTATTTACGAGACACAGGTTGGTAACTTATTATTTTGCCACCCAAATGAGTTAATAGTTTTTATCATGTTTTTGCTTACATTTGTTTTAGTAGATGACAGATGGCGCGAATGATCACTTTAGCACAGTAAGAATTCCGGAGTTTCCTTATACACTTTCTCCGCGTACGTGTGTGAAATTGCGTACTTCTGATACTTGGTCCGTTCTTCAAGAACATTTACGATTTGGGAGTGTGACCACAGTCTTTCTTTGTAACTGTACTCTATTTTACAATTCGCTATGTTAGAGATTTTATACAAGTCAAAATTAGCCTTCCCAGTCATAGGCTGTCAAACCAAACAGAACATTCATGAATATTGCAATGAGTTTTGCCACCTGGTTACCTGTATCCCGCTCTTCGTCAACCGTAACCGAGTTAGCAAACACCTTAAAGGTTTGGTGGGAAACGTAGGAAATGAAAGAATTGTGTAAATAGTTTCTGTTAAATGTTTTCAGATAACAGCGATTGTCAGTGTCAACCAGATCACCAAAAACGAGTGCTTAATGCTAATTGAAATCCCGGAGAACACTTTGAACACAAAATA
>JAAAKM020000243.1:14202-24848 GCA_010016025.2 Alatinidae sp. Z8VKAUB7J3 | reverse complement strand
AGGTAGGAAGGTAGGAAGGTAGGAAGGTAGGAAGGTAGGAAGGTAGGAGAGGTAGGAAGGTAGGAAGGTAGGAAGGTAGGAGAGGTAGGAAGGTAGGAAGGTAGGTATGGAGATACCGTAATTACTGAATTTAACTTCGAAAAAGTAAACCCATATAAAGCAAAAATATTATATAAGCGCACCCCAAGAAAATGGTAGCGAAAATCATAATAATATTAAAAGGAAACTACACTCTCTCTTTGATCGCTTCCTGTACCTATTGATGACTACTAAATAGGCAAAACTCAGGAGAATCTTGCTTTCTTTCATTTCCTCAAAAGGTGCAATCCCTAGAAAAGGCGACTCCTTTACGTTAAAAAAATATTCAATAAACCCACCGTTCTGTTTGTTGAGTAGATACCGTACGTATATACGTGCCAGTGACCCAACTACCCCTCGAATGTTAGAAAGTAAACGCAATTAAGCGTTTGTCTAAGGGCATTGTACCCACGTGTAAACCACGTGTAAATAAAAACCTCTGGTTCTACTCAAATGAATCATAAAGTCAAACCCAGACTTAAAAGAATGGATGCTTTGCACCCTCAACATTCTCTTCATACGTCCATAATTCAGCCTAACTCCTCCTTCACTCTCTTTCTCAAGCATAACGTTGGATAAAACCGTGGCCAATGGAGGTATTGAAGCAACACTATTCCTACCTTGACATTGAATTTATGTTTCCAAGTCAACTACACCCCCTTTTACAATTACCAATATCACCATTTATGTATCTCTTTTTGATACAATCCCTTATTCCTGCTACTTACCTAGCAAGTTAACTAACATTTTCTAATGATCCTGCTACTAAGGATTCATTCCTAGAAAATAATTCATTCTCTCAGCTGTATACCATACTGTAACATGATGCTACTTCTGGACTCCTTAAATGAGGCTTAACAATCCAACAAACTGGACATAGGGATGAAATACAGATGCAGCCAGCATGCCATCTACGAGAAAATGCTATCCCTAAATTTGAAAAGGCTTTTTATAATCAAATACCTAACTGAAAACTGCTCATCTTCCATTTTGCTAGTTCTGAAAGACGAGGAGCTATTTGAAGTTTCTTGGAAAGTCAGTCCTCAGAACAAATAGTTCTCGACTCATTAAGGTCTAAGGACCTTTGACTTTCTACCTAACACAGACCACATTTCTTCTTCTGCCACCCACAAGTGCTCATCGCTTTCAAGTACAGTTGATCGTTTATTGTTATGATCGTATCAGCAAATTCGTTTCCCTGATGACCATCTAGTTTTCAGCCCTCGCAAACATGTGGGGAAGTCCTTCCTGTCTACTGGCGCTTATACACGATATGAAAGTATGAGAGATCGACAACTCAAGATCGTCCGAAAATTTGCGGAGAGTACTCCCACGTGCGTTATATGTTATTAACCTGCACTCGCTTTCGCAATAAACTGCAAGGTCTTTTTATTGTGCGAAAAGTCTAGAAAACTAACAAGAAGCTTTTGTTGCTAGAGTTATAAGAAAGAACCAGAAAGCTGATAATAATGATCGTGGGTGAAAATAATTTGTCTAGAAAAAAAAGGGCGAATGATGTTGAAGACTGGACCGGAATGAAGTATTCAATCTGCGCACGAAAAGCTTCTAGCAGAAGGAACTGGCGACGAATAAACGCAAACCTACTGATGTAGATGCGACCAGCAGGCAGGTAGGTAACATCCACTCTGGGATATATCGAACTGAGATATAACTGAGGGCGTACTTAACTGCTATTAATGTGAGTAACTGGACAAAATCAAAACACAAATTCTTGCATTGGCACAAGTAACATGTACCTCCACAATAAATATAAACAATACCTTACGGCACCAGAAGCAAAGATTTGTTTATCTAATGTAGCACAACAAAGTAAAAAAAACAACTGTAAGATTTATTGCAATAAGCCGTCCTCTCCTATTAACGCAACCAACAAAATTCCTGTCTTACTCGTTAACCTTCAAATAAACCTGTTTATTGTACTTCTGCAAGACGACAACCAGTGGTTAAAGTGGAAAACTGTGAATTGGTGAACTGTTTGAGGGCAATAGCATCATAATTTACGAATCTTCCATTTTAAAGCTTTATTACGGTAGTGCTTCCGAAAAAAATATAAGGGAATGCATTCTACCCCGTAAAAGAAGTTGGGCAATTCTGTTCCTCACCGCACCACAAAAATTTAGTCAGTGAACACCAAGAAACTTTTAGGAATGTTCGCATATTTGGACTGGTCAGCATCGTTGTAAGTAAAGTAACTATTCAAAAGTCATCAATAAACTGACTAAATAATACTGCCACTAAAACTAAATTAAGAATAGCTTCTCTCAAACCAAATTGGCAGTCTGCGATAAACGACACGTCTTTGTTGCCTAGGAACCGTCCCAAACGTTCCCGACATTCCATGTAGTCAAATGTAAGCTGCTAAATGCGATCATCATTGCTCGCGCATGTCAGCGTTGGTCGGCAGTTCAAGCTACAAGTGACAGCATGACGTTTTCACCTGTGAATCAAAAACTTACATGAATATGGTTGAGTTTGTCTGAATGGATGCGGCTAGCCACAAAATACAGTTACATTCCAATGTGCCACAAACGAAACTTGCGGGACTACAAGGGTCAAGAGGTGGCGTTACAAATCCCGTGTCTGTTCAATGTGGTCCCATTAAACGTAAACCATGGGCAATCATGTGAGAGCTAGAGCGAACAATTAAAGCAGGACAACAGTGATAAAATCCTGACCAGGCTGCGTGCAGTCACAAGGATTATCCCTTGCGCTGTAGCTAAAGAAGACCCAAGTTGGGGTTGTCCGATTTGGATTTGTTATTTAATCGGTAAATTAATCACATTCAATGTAACATGAGACACCTTGCACTTCCAATACACTGCAGATGCGCTGCCCGTTGCTATCAACCACGTAATATTTCAACATTTCTGATACTCCATGGATGGTTTTATTCTGATTATCATATGCTAAGCAGGCAAAGACAAAACGTCTGTTTCCAAGAATCAAAAAATATTGCTACGATTTCAGCGTATAAGTTGGTTTAGATGAAGTATCAAAATTTAGCTTACTATCGCTAAATCGGCAAGGAAAATTGAGGGCTAGCTATGCTGTTTGGGGTGGGGCATAACTCTGTGTTCTCCATATCAAACTATTGCCCTAATACCTGATCCATCACAGATATAAACTGCAAAACTTGCAAGTAAAAGAGGCGCCAGCAAATTAAAAGAAAATGGGGTGGTCAGATAACGATATTTTTTCTCTCTTTCTTGATCTTCAGAGAAGACTTTTGTATGTATCAGCAAGAAGACTTTGTATGTATCATCCCCGGTGGTGACATATTTTCTATTTATCTAGTGTTTTTTTAAAAACTAAGATCTTGTATCTTTTGGCAATTAAGAAAACACGGGATTCTCTTTTCCCTCTTTCTATCTTGCTTCAGTTGTTTCTGTGTTTTCCTAGCCACAGAAAAAACCCTACTTGGCGCCACCACAGTAAGCTGACGGAAATAACATCAGAGAAAAAAATAATTTAGAATAATAAAACTAAACCATAATTGACGTTACATGGTTTGTTTGCCAGCATAAGCTCAACCAATAAATTAAAAAAAGCCTGTTCTCACATATGTCGATCTCTTCGTCGCCGCGGAAAATTCCCGACCTTTTCTAATCTTGACAAATTCTGTGAGCACTTAAAAACCCGTGCATTGTGCACTGTGCTACGACAGTAGAAATATTTTAAGCCTATCTATCGGTCATTAGTGGTAGCAGGCAACCCCTGCTCACAGAAAGAACGGGGCTTTTTTGAAGTAAAGAGAACAGCAAAACTCTTACAAGAGTGAACGTGACTAGAGTGTAACCTACCTAACCTCACCCGCCCCAACAACAAAAAAATTAAAAAACTCCCGTTGTCATCATGTTCGCGCTCCTTAATTACTGTAAAAATAAAAATTGCGATCATTAATATTGTCTAAGGTAATGAAAAATGCTCAAGACAACATCTGCCAAGTCACCTGACAACTCATCTCGAAGCTCATATCAAGAACCGTATCTAGAGTGGAATCGTGTTGATGTTGTTTTTATGCAGCTATTTCTACTTTTTCGAGCCTTTGGATTTAACTGACAAGAATGTTTTCGACAATGTTATCTGCTATTACTTGTTTTTACCTTCACTTTGCTGAGTTTTTAATGGCACATCTGTCAGGTTAACAAAATTTGTCATCGCATATTGCAAAAAAAAACCCGCAGCGAATCGCCATTCCCGATCCTTGACTCTCGGCGAAGACTAACTACCAACTTACTTGTTCTGTCTACTGCTAATACCCAAGCATAAATTTCAGTTGGAGAGGTTCCTCAACAAATATTCGGAAACTCGCCCATGGCCATATCAGCTCGCCCTTTAACAACAAAGCTAGGGTAGTTTCACAAGAAAACGTTCGGAGTATATATTATTTACTATCGCGATTTCAGAAACCACATTCTGATCTTCGTTCACGTGCTTACTAATTGTTAACTGCATTTTCTACGATTATCACAACTGTAGTTTCCTCGACAAGTGGGCTCCGTCAGATAATATGCCACTTATACCTAATAAAGCATTCCATATATTTCACCTGCGAGGCCTTGTTATTCCGACGTAATGGCGTACCACAATGATAGACTTACGTATTGTGCTGTTTGAGAGTGTATATATGTGCAAGTATTTGCTTGAAGTAGTACAAATTAACACAGAGAGACTGCACACACACGTCTTCCCTGTTGTATTGTCTATGTATTTACTAATAAGTGCTATTAATACCGTTACAAGAGTGCTCAATACAGCAAGGTACAGCAAATGTTTGTATTTACAGACTGGGGTAAATAAAGATGGCATCCCTTTTTATACTATTCAGCGTATTTTGGCACTGGACCAAAACTACATGGCTATTACGGACGTGTGTATTTTTGATATCAAAAAGGAGCGGCCAACAAAGCTATATAAATAATGCGTTTTCTTTAACATCTGGCACTGATTCATTCGGATTACGACTATACCAAAAGCAGAAAGGGGAATCCTTGCAGCTGGAGAAAGAGTAATATTATTCCTGGCCTTGGTACTGTTTGAAAAGGAAAGAGAATTAGGATTTGATAAATTTAGTTAACAGAAAACCGGAGACTCCAACAATAAATTAAACTCGTCCGTAAGCTTAACTACAAGCTTCTGTCCATGCTGCGGGGGTATTAAATCGCATCCGGTTAAAGATCGTTTCCAATGTCAGCCTTGATTATCTCGTTTGCTACACTCCGTCACCATTAGGACGAAACGCAACGTTGATTTCCCCCTTCGTTACATCTCGTTCTCGCATACATATTTATCGGCCAATGGAACAACGGTGAGAAAATTTAACAAATGTCATTAAAAATCCCCTCGTAGCTGAAATCAGTTGAACAAACGAGGCGATGCTAACCTTTGACATTCAAGACTTAACTTTTCATTTTCTTAGATTAATGTTCTTAATTACCTTTGTCACGCAAAGTCTTCAACTCTAATATTCCCTTCCTAACGCAACTACCTTGAATCCTGTATCAACAAATGTGAACAAAAAGTGTTTATCTAATGTTTGAATTCACTAATGGAAAATAATCTTCTATAATAATTAAGTAAAATGGAAGACCGTTGGGGTAAAAATGAGAGAAATTGTCTTCGCCAAGTCATGGGATACCAAGTAGAATCAGGCCACGTAACCCGTTGCTTGTGCCTGCAGTCGAAAGATCTCGTTGATAGTACCCGCAGTCGATGCATCTCGTTGATCGTACCCCAGTCGATGCATGTCGTTGACTGTACATGCAGTCGATGCATCTCGTTGTTTGCGCATGCAGTCGTTGCAATTGGTTGCTTGTGCCTGTAGTAGCTGCACTTCTTTGCTTATACCTGCAGTCTATAGATCTCGTTATTTATGGCTGTAGTCAATGCATCTCGTTGTTTGTGCCCACAGTCTATGCACTTCTTTGCTTATGCTCGCAGTCGATAGATCTCCTTGCTTGCGCTTGCAGTCGATGCTGCTCGTTGCTTGCGCCTGCAGTCGTTGCATTTCGTTACTTGTGCCTGCAGTCGATGCATTTCGTTACTAGTGCCTGCAGTCGATGCATCTTGCTACTTGGATCTGAAGGTGATGCACCTTGTCGACTGTGCATGCAGTCGATGCATCTCGTTGACTGTGCACACATACGTTGCATTTCCTTGCTTGTGACTGCAGCCGACGAATACCGTTGCTTGTTCCCGCAGCTGATGAATCCTGTTGCTTGTGCCTGCAGCAAAAAGCTACACTTTGAGACAATGATACCATTCTCAAGTCAATATTTGATTGTATATATATATCAGACTGGGAATTTATACTAAGAAAAATCGGGGTTTTCTTACTCATACCCGCTCTATAAGTACGCCTTTACCAATTACCATGCATACGACATCTTGCGAAACCTGAAAATATTTTAAGCCCGCCATTATATCAAAGTGTACAAGATACCCCACAGTAAAATCCTTACTACAACTAGAATGCAAAACAAAACGTTAGATGCCTAGCGAAGTATGGCATACCCCTTGCGCATATGATGTATTTTATCGTTACTGAAATCGTATCACTGAGGAGTGAAGGTATGGCGATGATCCGTTGCTTTTCGCCCGTATCAGACAGAACGATACGTGTGCAGTGCCCACTTAATACCAGCCTGGCCTCACTCGCGTCATAACTTTAGTAGTAAGTCCCTAACCAAAATGTATAGGCGAGGGCAAACAGTGGTGTGTTATCAAGTGATATTTTGATAGCACCATGGTTTACCAACTGTTTTGAAGTCCTTTACGTACCCTCCTCCACCCTACACAACCCCGAAGTATAAAGTCTCAAATGGAAGCTACTACATTTGGTCCCAGTAAAGACACTTGGCTTATAATGCAACGGATTGTAAGCTCTATTTGAGACCTAATTCTTGGTAACAAGGTCAAATCGTTGCACAGTCCCACCGCTACTGGTGGACGTCAGCACTAAATTTCAACTGGCGCTAAACATCTGAGCTTGTGAAATACCTTTGAAAGTAAAAAAAAACAAGGACGTTTTGTAATCATTGACTAAGATGACAAAATGATTACAATACTTTTAACTGAATCCGCCTTCATATGAAAGTGAACAGGAAAAATTAGGCATAACTGGTCTGTTGAAGATAGGTCTACGACTTAAACCAGTCGCCTCCTCCGCATCCTCCTTTCTCCTAGCTCTCCGCATGTCAATAAGCCTTCCTATGAGAGATTTGACTAGGAAAAAGGACGCACAAGCCAAGTGCCATCTACGACAAACAATTTTTAGATCCATCGATGGCGAACGTATTTAAAAATACTATCTCAGGATGAGAATAGAAAAAGTAACTAACTCGTTCACTTCATGTACAAGCACAATCCAAGTCCGATCTACGACAAACAATTTTTAGATCCATCAACGGTGGACTTTCTAAAACATACTATCTCAGGATGAGAATAGAAAAAGTAACTAACTTGTTCACTTCATGTACAAGCACAACCCAAGTCCGATCTACGACAAACAGTTTTTAGATCTATCAATGGTGGACTTTCTGAAAGATACTATCTCAGGATGAGAATAGAAAAAGTAACTTGTTCACTTCATGTACAAACACAAACCATGTCCAATTTACGACAAACAATTTTTAGATCAACCAACGGCGAACTTTCTTAAACATACTATCTCAGGATGAAAAATGAATAAATTATATTTGAACTCGTTCACTTCATGTACTGTAAACGAGAGTAGGCAAATATGCCCATGTTTCAAAACCACAAGCCAAGAACTTCATCAAACAATGCAAGTCGTCAAAAGTTCACCTTGCACAGCCATTACTATCTTAAGAACAAATCCCAGTGTCTATAACGAAGTTAATTCACGAATTTCTTATTATTTGTTGAAAGAAATTCTTGTAAAGTGGATTAAAGTTGGTTTTATTATATTTTGGGAGTTAAATCCTTGATCGCTTCCTGCACTTCTTCTGCCTTAATCGTTTATAAATGATAGAAGCTAATCATGAAAATCTCTTTCGGTTAAATCTACTTTCTATGACATTGAAGTTGACTCTCTCATTAATCATAGTTCAACCTTACCAATTGTGCTAAATTGACTAGTAATTCACATCAATCAAATATCCAAGATTTCGAAGACGAAAAAGTCCTGCGTCTAATGCACAAATGACTTATGTTACAGAGATATAAAATCGGTCTTTGATCCTGTAGTATATCATTCAGTAATGCATTAACGTAAACTCAGTATGATAGACATTTCTGAGGTTAGCAATACAGCTTTTGCACAGCTGGAGCCAGACCAAAATTTACGAAGGCCTTGGAACGGGTCGATTCTGGACAAATCCAAGTTGTATTTATTATCTGTTTCCTGTACATATAAACTTAACAAAAACTTAGAGTTCCAAAATTAAAGTCGGCACAATTACAACTATACTACGTTTGGGCCCTACACTGCCATCAATCAGTTTTGTTAGGACAGCAAACACTCGGCTTATGGGGCCGCGAGCATGGTGTGGATATGTACCATGTGGGGCAATATAGGCCACCCTGAAGTGCATGCTCAAAAAGTAAAGTCGTTGATTTATATGCACACTCGATGTAATAGACAATCAGAGCCAATTTCACAAAAAATGGTGCTTAGATCTATTTACGTCCTATCAGCTGTAACTGCTTTACTTGTATAATTTACTTTGCCACGTAATTTTTCAACATCATATTATACTGTGAAGCTGGGTTCAAAAAATTTTTTGCAAGGATATTACAGAAAGAAGAAGGGTGAACCCTACCTAGGGGAGGGGGGTCTGGCACGCCCACGGTTATAAAAGTTGTTTCATAATATTGTATGAACTTGCCTCTTGGTGCTCAATTAATAGGATTTTTCCTAACTTTTATTGATAAAACGTGTTCAGAAACACTTCAGTCGGCAGTACCTGAGGACGGGTCACACGACCATTGTCAGGCATTGTGTTTTTGAAGAGTTTGGAAGAGTTATGCTTGCAGAGTTTTGTAATTGTTTTCGGAACGTTTTGGGGGTCATAAGCTAACACCAAGTTTTAAATGCACTTGCTCTCTAATTGTAAATAACAACAATAATCAGGGATCATTTTGTGGGGGTAAACACCAATCGACTTATAGAAATTTTCTAATCATTTCAAGACTTTTAATTTTGAAAACTTTCGTATGCCAGGGTTTTGAAATTCTATATAATTTTTCCGGCACCAAATAGACTAAGTTTCGGGTTTACTCTTGCCGCATCTAGCACATAATACATGCAACATCTGCCACTATTCTAACTGGACATTTTTCTAATCTTACTTTATCATGAGGATAATTACACTTTTTAAATGACAACTGCATGATTATACACCCTTAAAATCAGCCGTTATAGAATGCTTACAAAAATGTTCGTTAAATAGGTGAAAAGTCCACCGACAAATAACTGAAGAGAAAATGAGAAAAAAATTAAAATTTAAACCACAAAGTTGAACCTTCGTAGAGAAAATTTTCACGTCAATTGTAGATTGGCTGACGGATACGGGCAAACCTTTGGTTCAGTATGTGCACTACTTGTGCCTGAGCCAAGTTTAGCTGCCAATTTGCAGGCACCCTAACAAAGTCTTCCGAAAGACCAAACATTGTTAACACAGTTTCCTCATTTGGCGATTTTTCCTAGAGCTATGAACTTTCAAAAATGGAGGGCTTTAGAAAGGTTGTTATGACCTTTTCCCTTGCCTGATCATTTTACATTAAATATTTGATCAAAGGAATTCACAATTTCGATAAGGAAGTTAGGGAAGGGACTTGCTCCCACAGCTTCTCAAGAATGTCCCGTTCCAGCGGGGTTCTGCAAAATTTCCTAGAATGACTCAAACGAGAAAAAACTCACGGATACCAATATTCGCGACCGATTCAAATTTCACTAAACTTTCCAATGTTAATACTCGCTAATGTTTTTACCTTTAGAGTAATCTCGTTTCCATGACAACTTCATCCAACCAAACATGAACGTAATTCAGTGAAGTATGTACGTGGCTTCTTGAACATGATTGCGCAGCCTCTCTCTCGGCCCTTCAGTCATCGAGCTTTGTTGGATGCAGTGCCTCCTTGTTTACAAATAAGGGCTTACGTTCCAAAGCGACAAATAACAGGAAATCAAGAAATGAACACCAAGAGCCCTTCTGTTTTTCTTGCGATTAGATAGGATGTCTTGGTCAAGAAGTAAATTGGCATTACAAACGCTGTACACAACCTAAGTTCCCAAGCTCAAACAACGCACTGTGACATTTTCTATACCAAAGAAGATGTTCGGACATGAGTTTAAACGGACGGAATCTTATCATGAAAATAATATCCAATCGGTACACATTTACTACATAAGCACGACTGTTTGTGGTCCTATACGAATGATTGTTTTTGTATAAAGCTAGATAAGCTTTCCATCTGAAAGTTTTAGAAGCCCTTTTCATCAAAACTCGGGATCCTTTACTTAGCCGACAAAAAGAGTTTGTGTTTTCTCTGAAATTGTTTTAACAATTTTGGCGCCTCCAAGT
>JAAAKM020000242.1:17617-28619 GCA_010016025.2 Alatinidae sp. Z8VKAUB7J3 | reverse complement strand
GGTAAGTTTGACATTTGGAATGCCAAAAGTACCCTGGGTACTTTTTGTCAAATCGTTATTTTTCCTCTCCGACACCCGCCACCCCTCTTGGTAAGGTATCGACCAAAAGTACCCCCCCTGTTCATACGTGAGGAACTTCTCTGTTATTTTGAGGAGTTGTGCTCTTTAACATCGTCATTTTTTGTGGAGTTGATAATGGTTTTTAAACATCATATTACAGTGTATGAAATTATTACCATGTTTAACTGAAGGGTGTATTGGTAATAAGACATTATGTTTCCATAAGGAGTATAAGTAGTATGAATTTGATATTTTGGTGACAGTATTAAACCTTTCTTGTATGTAGTGATCTGATTAAGTTACATTAAATTTTAGTGATAAACCAAGAAAGGCCAAGGTGGAATCATGATACTAAGGTAACTTCTCATGATTTTGATGAGTGGATGAAACAGAATGAAGGAACAAGAGATGGGCATTTTGATACAAATAATAAGAAGAGAGAAAAGAAAGCATATTATGTTGGAGGTAAGATGGAGTTACTTCAAGAATTTTTTATAGTTTTACACAGGTGTCCACAATGATTTTGTATATCAAAAATTGTTTGTAATAGTTGTTAGTTCTGCAGTTCTCAAATGTTCTTAATATTAGTTGATACACAAGAGAACCAATGCATGAATTTGCAATTTTAAGTGTAAGTACGACCTTTGTGTAGTGGGATCTCATCATCATCATCATCATCATCATCATCATCATCATCATCATCATCACCGTCATTATGATCATCATAGTGATCACCATTATCATGATCATGATCATGATCATCATGATTATCGTCATAATCATCATAATCATGATCACGATCATATAATGTTATCATCGTCAGTAGCAGCAGCAGGATCTTTGACATTATTCTTGGTTTAACTTCAATTTCCTATACTACCATGGGTTTGACAGATCCATCTCAACTAATTGTAACCTGTCTAAATCAGGAATTCAGGCGTTTGCACACTTATTGTCACATTTCATAACAGCTATTCACAGTTTCAAAAATATTCCCGTTTTTACATTATTGTATATAATTCGTTTTTTGTTGACCTGCAGTGACTGGGATTTTTGTACTAGTCCAGTAGATGGACCTAAGCTACACACATCTTATGTAAATGTTGTATGAAATTATTATATTTTTTGGAATTATACTTATATATGTATTGTTATTGTCAGTAGCATTAAACATTCAAAACACAGCACTTCTGCACTCTCCAACGCTTGCCTGTAAGCATTAGTGACGCAAGATTGCCAGCATTGAGTATAAGGAATACAGAGATCTGAGCTTTTGGTTGATTTGTTAATTTTGTATTGGCCTTGTCATGTGCCAATCTTTGTAGATGCTACCGTGTATCACAAGGAAACGAGAGTTGCTTAAGGATGGAGCTTTTATTTGACAAGTTGCTATTAATAGTTTGAATCAACAGCATGTATTATTTGTTGAAACTGTACAGTTAATTATGTCATTTGAGCTTTATGATTTTTTGTTATTTTTATACTCTACAGTTAGTTATATACATAACAGTAAATATTAACACATAAATCAAGTTTCCACTTCTAGTAGGTCCATATATTTTATTAATTCTGTTTTTAGTGAGAGTTGAAAGTGCAAAGGCCATGTATGCATGGTATTGTATGTAGGCAGCATCTGCTCTACATTCCTCCTGTAACTTCGCTTCCATTGGAAATATGTAATATTAAACATAGCTACTTCAGTATACTAAATGGTTCATTTTTTGTCAGTTTATGTCCATCAAATTCATGACAGATGTAGCAATGTACAAGAAAATTCCAATAAGAAAACTGTATCCCTACAAAATTTTATTTAACGAAGACATCAGGTGTTCTGGCACTGGGAATGTAACGAACATGCTGATTGTATCAAGATTAAAGAGTAAACGTTATTAAATAACATTTCTCTGACGGTTTTTCTTGTTGTGCTTATTGGATCATTTTATTCAAATTCACCTTTATCTTGTTTTTTACAGTAAAATCATGGGCAGACTCAACAGCTGACAGGGACGTGGTATGAACTGATCTTATTTCATCACATTTGTTTATTCAATTGCATTTGTTACAGTCCTATCTGTGAGGCATGTCAGACTATTGAGTTAGGAAACTTTAATACTTCCTGCTCTTCAATTTGAAAGGTGACAATTTTTTTCTAATACTCTATTTGTTTAGTGTACTTATTTTAATTTTATCTTATGTGGCGGTGTATAACATCTATTGATTTTAACAAAGTGCTCTACCCATTGATATGTCAATATGATGTTACAATTCTTAACGTGTAAGGTAGCTGAATTGCCATACATTATTTTCTCACGTTGTTCCAGAATGGTCTTATTTCACAAGAATTTCCGTTCAGGGCACTATAACCTATATAAAGCATGTGAAAACGTTCAAGGCTGATAAAGCTAAATTGTTTTTTGAGTCTAGGAAGTAAACTAAATTTAAGAAGCTGGTTATTATGAAAAGAACCCCTACGTCGATTCGTGTAAACACCTACTTGGGAATTACTCGTGTCCATTTTAAAATCTTGACTCACTGCACAATAGTTGCAATGATTTTAATCTTATGTAGAAAATAACCAGAGACGGATGTATATGTTGTATTTGAGGCTTTTAATTTACTTTGGAGGCCTCAAACCCTACCCTTCTCTCTCCTGTATCAGAAGCCTAAGATCTCTACCATAATTGTCTGGTAAGGACTGACAGTATGAAGTCAAAATCTATGATCTTTATATCCCCAAGGTGAGGTACAACAGTTTGTAAATTGAAAAGCTTGTTTATTAATTAGTTGTCTCAAATGATTATTGCAGTGAGAACTTCGGATCTGTATTAATTCTTGATCCGTAGGCCACGCATTATGAGAATGGACTTCGAAGGCAACCAGTTGCACGCCCCCTTGACAATTACCGTTGTGATGACGATCTTAGTTTAGCTCATACAGTCCGACGCAAAACTGTTAGTTTTGAGGATTTATCGACAACAACCACAGACAGTGAAAGGTAAATATCAAAATATTCACCGTTTGTCTCAGTGGTTACCTTAATATACTTTGTACAGAGGATTCATGTATAAACTTCAAAGACGCGTTTATTTGCATTCTCATCAGTTTGGTTCGTGCAGAGTGAATGAAAACAAGCTCTTTCGTAACAACAAGACAACGGAAGAGAGGATCGAAGCGAGACTTTACGATTACTGATTGGACAAACAACCGCAATAACAACACAAAAGCCAAATCTATTATGTAGTTATTAAAGGACTTCTTTTCACTTTACATCTTTCTTTTCACGAACCAAACTGATAAGAGTTCAATAAAAAGGGTCTTTAGTGTTTATTCACTTATGAATTTGCCATTACCGTTTTTTAGTGCCAATCGTGTTCTGAATGTTCTTTCTGTACACAAATTTATGTTTTCGTCGATTTGATGTAGAGTGCCCATCAAGGATTCATGGTCATTAGATACTTTGACAACTGGTATAACAATGCATCAACCCCTTCACTGATTTCAAAGCACAGCAAGGATGTTAAAGACTGTTTGCATTGCTTGTCGTGTGCTGAAGATTCTGCAAGCCTAATCTTAATAAGGAATACCTTTTACCTCATATACTCTTATACCTTTTATACTCTCACATGACAGAACACTACATTGAGCTGAGGTAACACCATAAGAATAGACGTTAAATGTTTCGTACTAGTTGTCATTAGCAATCGATAAAGCCAGTAAACTTAGTATCAATAGTAACTGGTGAAGAAAAGCAGGAGATTTTACCAATAAACTGACAATTGCGTGACGTGGAGCCCAGCATATATAAATGTATTTCTTTTGGAATAGTTTAGAAATAGAGGTAGAGTAGATTAGCGGACCTTCCGTCCGTAATTTTTGTGAGGGGCCTGTCACTACCTAAAGTAATGTTTATATGATCAATTTTGTTTTGCCTCTTATTCAGGAATAAAAGGAAATGTGCTCGTTTGAAATTTTCCCTCATCACACCGCTCCCTCGTCAAGAAGAAGTACGAAGACGGGTGATTTTGTAATAGGAATCGTATGTACGGATGTGAGGAAAACATGAAATGATTTGGGGATGAGGGGAGGGAAGAATGGGAGGTTCAATGTGCAATATTCGAATATATGCGTGACCTCAATATTTTCTAACCACCTGTAACTAACAAGATTAGTACAGCTTTTATGCAAAAAGGAGAGAAGACCTATTTAAAGCAGGTTCAGGTGCTCTTCTGCTATAACAAATTTGTTTTAGTCTCCACAAAACGCTCGTTTGATTTTATTTTAACTCTTCTAGTACTGTAAGTTCCGTTAAGCCGACGAAGCAAAGTGCCAAAGACCAAGCCATGGTACGAAAGAAGGAGCTACAGGTAAGCAGAAGAAGAATAAGTTACGCATCACTAAGATAACAAAGGGTGTGGACTGAATACGAAAAAGAGCAGTGTTTTTCAATGGTGAAAGGATAAACAATGAGATACTGTAGGAATTTCTTATGATCAAAAACTTTAGTTCTTTTAAGGAGAAAGTTAACCACTGGTTTTATTTTGTAGTATATTTTTAGACGATATTTTAAAACAAGTTGTAATATGGTTTTTGGTTTTCTAGTTTGTTCCGTTAAGGTTTTAGTTTTACCTTATGTTTTTAACAGAACTCACATGGAAAACAACATATGTTATATTTATTGACGTGATTATCATATATTAAGATTTGCATTAAATTCTCATTAAATAAGGAAATAATTACGAAGTATCGTGAAGTTTTAGGCTCTCTGTTTTATGACTTATTAAGTGATGGATAAGTAGTTGCACTCGCTTGTAATCATTGTAAGGTTCTCCTCCACGGAAATTAAATCATTGAACGAGTGGGGTATTCTTCATGCTTCATTCATTTCAGTACACATAGCAAATGTTTAGAGGATTATACGTTATTTAGAGAAGTCGTCGCTACATGCCAAATTTGACGTAGTAAACAATCCCACGAAGACCTAATGTTCATCGAGGAATCCCAAAGAAAGATCGAGTATTAAAATTCTACGTTCAGCTTGGAAATGTTTCAAGGATCTTTGCCAATTTTCGTGTACATGATGATAATTTTAGCATTGATATTTTCATCCGACTCCCTTAGTTAGGTTGAGGATATCATCATTTGTTAGAAGGAGAAAGTAATTGTTTACTGATTACGCAGTAAACAATATAAATATGATGCAAGCCAAACTGCCTTTTTTTGTTTTAGGACATGTTAGCAGGGATTGCACCGTCAAAGAGTTTGTTGGAATCAAGGATGGAAGAGAGAGATTCGTCGGACGAGGCACCAGAGGTTTATGGTGTGTTATTGTTACAAGATGATAGCTATAGTAACACTGATGAAGAATTCGGAAGAAATAGTAGTAAATCGTACATCTATGACTTTGCAACTAGCTGCTCTTGTAGGTAGTGCCCCCCCCCCCCCAAATATATATACATAATACTGTGTGGGTACGTCGGTGTATCGTGGGTAACAAACGAGAGAAGAACAGATGAGCCAAACACCACTAAAATCGAGGACATTTTGCTAAGGAGTGTAGGGCGTCTATACATGTATATATTATTTTTTCAAAATTTTTAAGCTGGTTTGTGATAAAATATGTATAGGGTGTAGATAAAAACCGAATCATTCCGTGATAGTATTTCTCTAGACACGGCGCACAACAGATCTTTTGGATTTGTAAAATCAAACCAGCCATAAAAATATTTTGGCAGATACATTTTTATGACAATTCAATGGTTAAACTATACTTAAAATTGTGTACGAATACTTTATGTCAGCATGAAGATGACTGAAGATGTCATAAAGGAAGTTGCTAAAACTTGTTTTAACTCAGCATTTTCGGGAAATAGATTTGAATCCACTGTACACCACATATATGTTTTGTAATTTGGACCAATTAGCGGACGCTGTACAAATTCAGATAGGCTCTTTCATATATAGTTGGGTTTATTTTTATTTCGATCGTTTCTGACTATTGTACTCTAAGGTCTATCAGACGAAAAGTAGCTTTCCAGTACACGGTGTTTTTGCTATTTGTTTACACCCTTCCTCTTTTATGGTTCATGACATGGAAGACACCACTAGATGCAATTTTGCTATAGCAATTATTTGGAAAAATTGATTCTAGCTCGAGATTTGTAGGTAGTCTTTGATAGCGTATTCATGAATAATGATTAACATACATTTCGTTGCACTTTCATCAGTTAGGTTTCTGCAAATTATCCTATCGAATTGCATGTGTTCGTGTCCAATCGTTTGTATGTTGATGCTTTCTTTTATTATGTAGGTGTTATTTAAGGAACTGTTTGTACTTCCCAATCAATGAAAATTTTTATTGACTTTGTAAATGTATGGTTCCAATACAAAGCCTGAAAAATGGGCCTAAGCCCAACTTTTAATATAAAGAGCCTGGAGTAAAGTTTTTCCGGCTCTACTAAAGTAATAATGCAGCTCTTCTGTGATTCTGAATACCAACCAAGAAAGTCGTTTGTCCGGAATCGTAGGGATGTAAGCTTTAGTATTGTTGCCCTGTTGAGAAAATATGGTATCTAACGACTTGTGAAGCAGTCTCTTTACGTTAAATTCCTGGTTCGCCTTTGATTACTGTCTCTTTAAAAAATCGCGGTCGATTGCATGCATGTCTTCTTCTTCTTCTGGCGTCATGGCATCAAATGCCGTAGCAGATCATGATACTGCACACATGTGCGTTGTCTATATAGCGCTACCTTGTAAGTTTCTTTAGACAATTGGATGTGTACTGTGTGGTAGCGACAGAAAGAGTGAATCATCGTTATAAGTTCTCCCGTTCTATTTTAGAAAGTGAAGACGAACTGCAAGATGAAGGAGTGTTAAAAACAGGATCTAGAGGTGTACGATTTCATAAGGTACGTAAATTCTACAAGTACGTACACTATTTTGTTGGCACGGCGCCCATCTTTTAATAGTGTATCTTACGTGATTTTATGCGTTGCTCTGAGAATGTTCCTTACTGTTAGGATAAAGACAAACGTAAGAGACGTAAGTAGCGTGGTAGTAATACACTTAGCTGTTTCTTTTCGAAGTCAACAGTTGATATAGAGACACATTATACGGTCCTGTCTATTTGATCACAGTCTATTACGACTGATATCACGTTGCGGTAAGACTGCCATAGTATTTCCATAGCTAAGGGTAACGCAACACAAAGTAAGTACGGAGATAGTGAGGTGACAAAATTCACCTACTAACATCGCCGTTGACTAGGGAGTAAATAAAGAAGCTGTGCCAGATTTACCGAAACGCGCCCGTTTTTAAAATTGCTCGTCATATTTTTAATCCTTGTTTGTTAGCTCTCCCAACTTGTCGTCGAAGTGTTGAACATAAGGAAGTGCACTTGTCACGACTTGTACAACTTACTGCTATATTACTGTGATTGATGATTATTTTTTACTCGTGTAGAGACACAAGCATGCATGTTTCCCTGGAGATGACATCAAAGTAAAGATTTGCGGCAGATGTGCAAGGTAATTCTCTCTCTGAAGATTCGTTTAGTCGCATACGTAGATCGCCGGCTGCATGGAAGGAAAAGGCATTTTTGTCTTTGTCTTTTGTCTTTGTCTTTGATATATCACAATTTCTCTCCCCGATATTCATCTCTTTCTAATGTTAAATAATCCGATTTGATTTGTGACCCTTAACATCATGAGGTGAATGCCCACTATCTCTGCGTGTGTGCCTACGCCTGCCTGTGTTTGTCACTTCAACTCTTTCTTGAATTAGAGGAAAGTGACTTACTTGGGTCAGATGTTGATATATTAGTCACTGACCTAACCCATGGCGCCATTTTTATTCTGTTAGGGCCATAATCTGTCAAACTAGCGCTGGTTGATGTAGATAAAGGAAGCTACTCTTTGTCGATATAAAAAAGACATCCATGTGACACCAAATGACACCACGTCACGAACCGAATATTTATCGACACAAAAGGCTGTTCTTACATACCCTGCTTGAGGTTTGTCTTTGGTCCGGTTTTGTTATCGTCTAACGTATGTGCACCAGGATGTTTAAAACGAATGGCGTGAAGGAGTTGAGGAAAGACCCTTTGCCCAACAACATTTATTATTTTACCTTCTGAGAGAAGATAACGGACAGTATATTTCTTTACATAAGGGCGTGGTACTCAGTTGACCAACGTTTCAGGTGTACTCATATGTGGAATTAGTGTCTATTCGAGGGCGAGCATGTATTTGAAAAATGCAAGAAGAGGTTTGACCCGTGCAAATAATTCTGCAACAAAATAATAATATGAGAAAAAACTGTTAACCAAACGTAAATATTTGTATAGTGTGTTAATTTGTATGACGTACACGATATGTTTACGTTAGGGTTGGCATTTTAAAGCAAGCGTACACTAGAAAGGTAGAGGCGCCATGGTATGTGATATCTGTTCTCGGTCTTTTGGCAGGGAATTGATACCAGAATACATTTTGTCGTTGCTAGATTTATGAAGTATTAGGTTATTGATCAATTGGGTACTTACTGTTTATCTGTAGGTACTTACATAAAGGAAAAAAAAGTGTTATCATATAGTCCAAGTCAAGTGTGATCTAGAATAAGTTTATCCCATGCATCCTCTATTCCTGAAATTTGTTCACTCTCGATATCTGAGTCTGAATCATTGTCAATACATAAATGTTCAGCAGCACACATTTCGCGTTCCGTTTCTATGGTTACAAATGGATTTCCAAGAAAAGGCTCGTTCAGAGTGCCGAGTGGCTCCTTGAGGCGTTGCACACGTTTTTCGCACGGTTGATTTTCCTTAACACAATGTATTTTGTCATCATCAGAGCCGTCTACGGGTAAAGTGAGTGCACAGAACTTGAATGACTCAACAGTGATTTTCGTGGAGAGACTTTCCCAAGAAGACAAAATCCATATCTACCGTTTTCATATAGATATATAAGGGGTCTGTAAATAATTGAAGGCACCAGAAAAGGGGGGTCTTTAATTAGAGGGGGTCTATAATTACTTGACATGATGCGAACAAGGGGTCTATAATTGGAGGGGGTCTATAATTAGAGGGGATCTATAATTATAGGAAATACGGTAGTCAATTTCAGTCTTTGTAACTACTGTGATTTGATTAAAATTGTTAATTTAATTTTGTCAGTCTTGAAAAGAACATTAGAGAAATAGAAAAATGTCACCACCAGGTATCGAACCCGTGACCCACGCTTTCGCGGCGTGCGCTCTATCATTTAAGCTAGGTGACATTCGATGTTAACATACTCTATTTCTCTAGTCGCCACATTAGTTCCCAATCATCCATCGGTGGGCATTGACATCCAGCTCGATGCAATTGGAGACCAGCCTCTCTGCGCCACGTGACTTGACCAAGGAAGGACTGCCATCCGGCCCGTCATACTGTCCAAAGCCCATTGACCGTAGAACATATAGGTGGTGACATATTTTCTATCCCTCAGGGTTTTTTTCAAGACTGACATTTCAAATCCTCTCTTCTCGATGATAATTTTATTTTGTAAAACACAATTGATTTAATAAATGATTGAATATTGGGATTAATTAATCTCTCGCTTGAGGAGTCCTCACCCTCTGCTAATCAGGAGTGAGGTTCCCAGCGGACCTTGTATATTAGTTAACCGGTGGTTTTACTGTTTATTTAGGGTATTTTCAAAATTATTCCCACTGCTCATCAGGGGTCTTTGATATGTGACTGCGATGTACTTGATATCATGATCAAGTACTTATGTAATAGCGTAGGCTAAAAAACAGAAACCATTTGAACTTCCTCTGCAACAAATGTTAATTTTTATATCTATGTTGTTTCTTTGAAAGGCTTATGACAGGAGAAGAGGCTTCCACTGTCATACAAGATAATAAATCCGAGGGTATGTCGTCCAGCAATTTAGTTGTGTTGTTAGTGCTAGTGCGACTGCTTCCCTTAATGTTTGACTAGCGGAGGCGATAGAAGATTTAGAGTCTGTGTGGGGAAACCATTGTCATAGGGAATTTTGAAACCTCTGCGTGCTAAAAGAGTACTAAAGTGATGACGTCATAAAAGCTTTTTTTTCGAGAAATGCCAATAGAAACTGCATTAAAGTGATGACTGTTTCACATAATATAGCATTCAAGTCTCATTTCAACTGCGAGAAACGACTGTGTGAACTTGCAGTACGCCTGAATGAAACACTGTTTATTTTGCTCAGTTCATTAAAATATAAACTTAGGCAAATAGCAAAGTTTGGATAGGCATGATACAAAGTTTGAAAGGGCGTATCTCGACGATTATTATTAAAGATATCGCCCAAAAATTTGCACGTGTTATTTATATCAACAAGAAAATGCAACGAGTGGAAAATGTTACCGAACTTCTGATATTCATTCAACTGACGTCACACGTAAGTAGTTTATGGTATGCCTAAAGGTGGCAAAAGCTCCACTAAGGTAAGACAGAGAATGTTTGAATTTTCGTTGTAAGTATTTATATGTCCTTCTCGACTATCATCTTAATTGAAACTTTCCTAGTTGTATTGGATACATGAAGCGCGAAAGATTAGAGGAGAGGGAACAAGGACGTTGAAACTGGTTTAACAACTGTATGAAGCTCAGTTATGTAGTGCTGTTTCAAATGTTGGGTTTACTTTCTATGAACGATAACTAGGTTGGGTTCGCTGTCGACTGTTAGGATCAGGCAACCAACATCAAATAGGTTCCTGAACTCCAACGGCTAAAGACTATAGGCGAACAACTTGATATTTCTTGGGACCGAGTTTAGCCCAATTTCCACTTTTATTGTTAGCGAATCCTTAGAGCCGATTTGGATTCGAACACACGAACTTTATATCATGAGTTCAACACCGTATCCTTTTTGCTACTTAATCTCTTAATTACCTTTAGAATAGTCAAGTCGTTAGATTCGTAG
>JAAAKM020000242.1:0-17517 GCA_010016025.2 Alatinidae sp. Z8VKAUB7J3 | reverse complement strand
ATGAGTTCAACACCGTATCCTTTTTGCTACTTAATCTCTTAATTACCTTTAGAATAGTCAAGTCGTTAGATTCGTAGAGGTTTTTTTTGTTTTGGAAGACGAATTATAGGCTCTGGTCATGGTTACTGTATCGAGGAGGTCTCATGAACCATCGATATCATCAGGCAATTTGTTAACTACCTCCGTTCAATTCTTTTACAGCTGGAACCTATGTTTGGAACAGGAAGTCGTACACCGATGTTACCAACAGTGAGGGTAGGTTCTATATTTATATTTCTTGAACAGAATTCTCCGGAGTGGCCGGACATTAACGTGTACATTTTAAGGATCACGTAGACTTATATATGCGCGTAACATCGGATTTTCCAGTCCCGCCATTAGTAGTGTTGTGAGTACTTACAATAGTCTACTTTCTTTTATTTAGAACAAAAAGATAATCAGTTGAAATTCTTGAAAGTCTGCCTACCTGCGCCCCAGGGGTTGAATAGGGATATTATGTATGCGGAAGTGATTGAGAGTTAAAAGTAGGACAGTTTGTCGTATTATGCTACCAAACGGCTCCGTTAAGCCTTGAACTTGGAAGAGTCCATATTTCAAAATCTCCATCAGTAAGAGAAAGGAGGTGATTGATTTATTGACTTTTCAGTAACCACAAGTTAGCCATACGAATGAACTTCAAAACTGCCGCCCACAGAACTCGTGTCTCTCATACGTAGCTCACTTAAAGTTCTGTTTATGCATATAAAACTACTAGCAACTGCTTCTGTGAAGTAGCTTAAGATGTCTACGAAGCAGCTACCTAACACTATTTAAACAATCGAACCGCATAGTTTGTTACAGATGCATTTTTAGAAAGTAACCAAATGAAAGAAAGAGCGTCTTTAAACCGATCGCAATCTTCAAGTACATAAATTTGCTGGTGGTTTTCATTATAAGAACATCTAGTACTTTCCCTCCCGAAGTCTTCAGAGCTGTCGATATTCATTTTAGGATTTTCGTGTTGCAGAATTCTGTACTATTGCATTGCTACATCATGAGAAGGAATTAAAAGAAGCACAGGTTTGGTTGATCGTATTAGAAATATTCGTTTCGTAATCACTGAACGAGCAAAATTGAATGGAGTCGACCAAAAGGTTAACAAGAATGTCTAAATTTTGGTTGAGAACATTCATGAAAGAGAGTGGGTCTATGACCGAGGGCTGGTTTGACAAAACGGTCTTGTCTATTTTTCTTGAGTTGAGTTGTGTGCCATACATCGAAAGCTTTGATAAGAAAGAGGGTTCAGGCAGTCCACTGTTCGGTAAAGAAGAGTCCATCGTTGTTCGTGAAGATAAGGGGAAGGACTCTGAGAACTAGAAGTTTTGTCTCATCGCTGTATGAACGCCCTGGTACTACTGCTTTGAAAACCGGAAAGAAGATGCATCAGTATTTTTTAGCCAGTCTTGTCTGCTATGAGTGCCGGGTTTTTCCAGGGACTTTCGGTCGCATCTTTTAAATACTTCGTACATTTCTTTGGCATTTAAAGACCAGTCACCTACTGTAACTTTATATGATATTATTTCTATTTACAGCTATTTTGTGTCACTAGAACATGGCTTTCTCTACTAGCAGGAAGGACACTAACCTGAGTTGTTGCAGCCTTAATGACAAAAAATCCTCACCTGGTTGTATTCTACCTCTATAGAGCTGATGTAATATACCGATTTATTACAGTGTCCGTACATAGAAGCTATTGGCTCTTTACGCAGAGATCGTTTTTAACAGCAGCCACAACTCTCTTTGTTTACCTCAGTTTCACTTATGCTGCCAACAGCTAACGATAGGACCTGTGCTCTTCTGAGAGCTGGTGTATACCAGTAAATATAGGAATGCCACTGTCCTCAGAGAAGTATTTTTTGCAACTAGAGAGACGCTTTGTAACTTAAAAACACGCTAGTAAGAAGGCCGTATGCAAACGAATGGAGGGCGTGGTACGCTCCTGCTCTAGTTCTATTATCATTTTATCCATGATTGTCCGTATTTGTCCCAGCAGTTTAGAAAGGATCGCTCATTGATACATTCTCCACTGGGTTTTCTACTAAATTTCGTTCGTTGGACAACGAGGTGTGGGTTTTAGATGTAGTTGGGTCAAGCTACTATGGATATATGGTAAACTGTTAGTAGTATCGATTTTCGATTACCCTTGTTCCCTGCGTTATCGTATTTATGACTGTGACTGCGAGATATCCAAGAGGTATCTTTCCCGACACAGAAAGAGTGTGTTTTCTTGAAGTCAGGTATGTTACCCAATAATTCATCCTACAAATACTGGGCGAAAGTTTGATGTAACCCATGGCTAGGGAAAACCTTTAACTCGCTTTTCAGGAGTAACCAAAATTATTTTCAGCGACGTATTATAGGTTTTTTTCGCTAAAGGTACTTATCCTACAAGTAACTTGTGCTTTGATCTGGAGGCAAAACATAGCCATTTGTAACATCTAAGAAATAGGTAGTAATTCTTTCGGTCGACAAGAGTCTTCCAATAGCTATTGTTAAAAGTCTCTGCTTATACCTCTAGTCATTGGTAAATCTAACTTCTTTCATCCGTGGTTATTAACTGTAGTGGTGTGTGATGTACAAGAGACAATGCACAAATTGAGGAAGTAGTTTTATTGTTGTCAAGTCGTAGTATTTTCTGTAAAACTTAGCAAATAGTAGTGACAGAATCGATCATTTGATAAGCAGGGATTGTGATAAAGGTTACTTTTGTCATATTTTAATTAATGCTCTATGCGTTTCATCTGAGTTAGGACTATGTTATCCACCTTGAAACCAGTTATTTAATAATATTGATGATGAAAGAAGTTGGTTATTGGTATCCAAATTTGTTGACGCTGCAATAAGCTAACAAAGGGTAGTTTGAGTCCGTCTGAGCTCCACTTTTATCTCATCCCATACATCATCACCCAATAGAGGATGTACAAGACTCCACTGCAGTAAGCCAAGCTAGACTTTATGTGCTGGCCCCTTGAGAGCAAGCCCAGCGTGAAACAAAGGAAAAACCTCTCAGGGTTCCTTCTCACTTATAAAATTTAGTAGTTTAATGTGTTTAGCTTCAAATAATTTAATATTATATGTTTCTATCAATCTTGTTTTTCATGTCCGTCTACTATTATTGTTTCCGCAGCGGATTACGATATTGAAAGTGTATCGCAAATTGGGAAGGTAAATGTTTTCTATTTACTACAGTTACGGCAGCTGTATAAAAGAGTAATTTTTCCTGCTTTTGTTTCCTCCGTAGATTTTCTTTCGCATTTATTTCTCCCATTCCCTTTAACGCCCTAAGCGTTTAATACTTTTTGTAACTAAGCTTATTTAGATATATCTATATATATATTTATGGCTGCCATCCTGCAAACATCTTCTCGAAGCCTAGATTATGTCATAGCAATATCCCTGCAGTGGAGCAGAGGTATTACCAAGGAGCAAAGTAGCCGTGGCATCGAACTAACAGCCGCAAGGTTGTAGCTTCAAATTCAGTACGGGTCTTAAACTCGTGATAAGTATAAATACTAAGTTGGGCTATCCTTAGGACCAATGGCACTGTACCCTTGTTAAAGGCACTTTACTGTAGTATATCCCCATGCACTCGCAATGCCCGTAAGGCTTAGCATGGTATTATCATTGAAGAACTTGATGATACGTACTGCCAATTTATTCACAAGTGGCACACGTTCCTTTGCAAGTTTAGGTCAAGGTACTCATGCTTATTTACCCTGCCCCACTTTATTTTAGGGTAAGAAGATGCCAGCTTGGCCTGTCATTACTGATTCTGAAGGTAAGTGCAAGAACAAAGAGTACCTGATAATTCGACTCTTCTTTTAATAGTAAGCCCGTGTACAGAGGCTTAATTACCCATCTAAATAGTTGGGCTTTTTACAGAATCGGATAGTAGGGAAGGCTCGATGAGTTAGGGACAAAACACAACATTACTGTAAGAGTTACCTTAGTCTACATGCAACTAATAATAACATTACCCCCATTGGGAAAAGCTCAGTGTTAAAAGAAAAAGCTTGAAATGGAACAGTAACCATAAAAACGTTTATAGGAGTTTGGAGTCCACAGTGTGACTCCTGGGGTTTAGAAAGTTGGACTGCATCTATATATGCACCCGACAGTATAGGAGCTGCAGTCTTTTGTGAACACGAAAGGATGACGGCCTACGTCATTTTGCGTATACCTCTAAGCCTTTGTGCAAACTTGGGGCACTTCTTCCAAACAGGTAGCAATAGCCAGCGTTAGAAGCATGTGGTAATTACTCGTAAGGGATCGCGTCCATGGTGTTGTGACCGGAGATATAAACAGCTGTCACTGTGCTTTCTTATAACGCTGCTCAGTCGTGTTCTACAAGGCCAGGGTATTTGATATACAGTTGTTTGCACACCAGCGACCTAACCTTCCATATCGTATAATCGCTCTTTCGTGGTTTTCGATGACAATTCGGCCACAAGGGTCCTAAACTGTGGTAAAATGTAGACGCGATTGCTTATTTCGAGATAGATCTAGCCGGACTACTTTAAAATCTTTACACGTAGCCCTATCGTAAGTCGTTCAACATCTTGTCGATCGGAAAAGGTACCGATGTCTATGAAATCAGGAGTATTTGTGATATTGGTTGGTGTAGAGGTGTTTTCACACTTAGACTTCAGTTAGTGAGCTGCACCCACCAAAGCATAGCTTGCTTGATGACTGTGCAAAAGCGACCTCCAACTTTTGCCAATCGTTCTTCCTTATTATCATCTGAGCCAAACATTTCAATTATTCCTTTTCCCAATTGAGTCCGCGGTCTTCTTCGCTACTTTCTTCCGGCTATGCTGGTTTCAATCACTCGTTTATCTAGACCATGGTGGCACGTGATGTTACAAAATGGCTTAACTTCAGCGTTTTCGCGTACTAGAGTAGTAAGTCCTTTGTCTATTCCCAATCAATTTCATAAAGTCCTGTTTGGTCTTTGCAGAGTCTATGCCAATCTTGAAATTCGACTCTTTCAAATGTTCTCAAAAAATGGTATTTTCCTTTCATCGCAGGCATGTATTGCTGTGAAATGTGCAATTCGTTAACAATTTTAATCTTCATCCCCTTGTTGTTGACCTTTCCTTCATTTCAGTTCAACCACCGGAAGTATTTGCTTCCGAGAGAGGTCGACACATGGTATGGGTTCCACAATAAATTCCATCCAATGTTTACCATCCACACAGTAACGATGGAGAACGCTTCCCATTAAGACATTTACACTATTGTTTCTTGTCATGAAATGCCCTTCCATGTGTAGGTAGCATTTTAAGCTGATTGGTCCGGATCCAAAGTTTGACGTAATCAAATTTTTTTACGGGAAATACGTGCCCAAATTGTACATGCCCAGGCCGTAGTTGCCCAGGTTGTAGGTACCCGCGTAATAGAAAAACGGATTAGTAGTGCCTGGTCAGCAGAAGCCAGAAAAGTGAATACCTGGTCGTAAATTACCAATGTTGTTGATGTGATAGACGTTGACTATCGGTATGGTAAATGGCTTGGTGGCAGTTGGTTTGCTCTTTGTAATACAACTCCAATGGATGGCAGTTCTTATGGTTTGTAAATGTACGTAATTGTTAATTTGGTAACGGCTTTGTGATATATCATTGTAGTCAAGAGAAAGGCACATAGGGCCTACATAGTGTGCTTCTGAGTACGCCCGCTTCACTTCTAGACGAAAGTGTGGTCTCATTCCTTTATTTTTTCCTTTCTGTACAGAATGCCCCTAAGAGGAGCAAGGTCTGGTCTCCTCTGCTCCCTAACCGTTCCTATGATGTGGATTTGCTCCTCCTTTTGGAGTTATTCTATTGCATATGGTTTCAAAAACATTGTACTTTACTGGAGTTCTTTATTCTGGCTTACTCATTTAATTTATATCACAATTGGTCACAATTCGCATACTTTCGGTTGTTATCGGTGTGTATTGGGAAGTCCAATTCTGAGCGTTTCTCTTAAGGCAGTTGTAGCAGCTTGCTTTTTTAATAGTCTCCTGGATATTATACCTGGATTTTTCTTTCTCTCACCCGCAACGAGGTAAAATGTTTGCAGTTTTGCGTACAATTCAGCAATTCATCTATCTTGTGTTTTACATTATTGCTGATCACGTAAATCAGATGCGGAATCATTCGCTTACGTGTACTTTTTAGGTCCGTGATGAGATGATTTGGGCTTGAACCCCATTCGATGAATTCTCTCACCCCTCATTGTACTCAGCACCGAGAACTCATGACGGCGGCTAATACTGAGCAGTCATTGTGCTCTAATCGTCTAATCTCAGAGAGTCAAAGCGTATTAACCACCACAACAAATGGCCCCGTACCATACGCTTAAAATATGGTATTCTTAGGGCTCTTTTCACCACCCGGTCGATGGACTGCGAAATTTATGTTAACGTGGAATGTTATTACTGCCTGAAATGATGAATAGGTGATACTATATGAAGATTTGACGCAAGTAATGATGTGTTGTAGTTTCCTATTATGGCAGGGCTTACTACCAGGGGTGCCAGACAGAAATCAAGGCTGGATTTAATACTCTTTTGGCAATCAAGAAAACGTATCAAAATTGCTTGGGTGCGCATGAACATTGCTTTAATTTTTTAAGAAACTGTCAGGCATGGATGAAACGTTTAAGGCTTTGTAGTGTTTGGCCCACTTAACTTGTTGTAATATTATTTCGTTTTCATATATATCAATTCTGTTTATATACCAGTAATAATTGATTCTACAAATTTATTCTGAAATAGATTATCAGAAGCTTTAGGGATGCGAGAGCACTTTGGAACATTTTTAGGGGTGGGGAGTATAAAAACGTTGGTAACCAGTTTATTACAGGTTATAATACATTGTGCATCAGTTTAGCTTCTATGGGTATATTGTCAACAGATTCCTGTAACATACCCTCAGCACTTCATGCTCTTTTAATACCCCACGACCATCAGTTATTATAATATGACCTTCAAGCGTGTATGTGTTCTGAAAACGCCTTGTCTATTTACTGTTAGTACTCTGATAATTAAAAGGATTAGCAACTTAAGCACATAATTTTTGTCAGATTTACGTACTTGTGAAGTTTTTCCATGTTTTGTTTCAACATCAATTACATGCGTGATAACCATGGAGGCTGATAATTATCCTCAGTGAAATATACACAATGGTTTCTGTCGATATGTGCCATAAGCGATTGTTGGTATTAATCCCTTGTAAGTATGTATAATAGTGTAGAACAGCATCGAGTTTCTTGAACTCAGGAAATCCCACTTGGATAATTGCAGATGTATGAATAATACCAGTGTTAGGTTTGTTTTATATTTGTTTTAGCCAACTGTGCCCGAATCTTTCTTATATTTCTGGAAAGGAATAGCAATTAATACCCGCTGTTTCTCCATGTTCAGTAAGGGGAAAGCTATTCAGTAGGCCCTTGGTGGTTCGAAAAACGTTCGGTCGCATAAAACAATATGTGTCGTAAGGTTCGAACTGCGGAAATAGGTTTTCCCCACAAATCAGTTAGCTTGGGTTGACAGGGAGTGTAGTTTTAAAAGATGCCTGAGAAATAGAAAATATGTCACCTCTACGTTATAGGGAGTTCAAATGAAATTTCCATGATTCACGATCACCGTCGCTTGCAACTGAAATTTGTGTCATGTAGTCAAAAGTGCCTGTACCGCCGTTCTAGCAAAACACAACGTACGGGAGCGTTGTTGACTTGATTAAAACCCATAAAAACAACTGGCGTTGATGTGGAGAAACCAAAAACGTGCGTTAAATAATTGACTAGTTAATTAGCAGACTTATTGATTGATTGTCGGTTCATTGATTAATTGACTAATTTTTATCCATTGATATCAAGGTTCAAAGTACACAAGTCTGAACTAAAGACTTAAAAACTCTAACAGCCCTGTGTAATGTAATTTGCATTTAACTAATCTCTCTCTTTCAATAGCTGATGCAGAAACCCCCCGCCCTCGGATTCGTGGATCACAGCGTGCATCTACAGCCCTCCCCTCTAGAGGATATATGATTCAAAGGTAAGATTTTAGAGTGTTTGAGGTTGTTTTAAGGTTGTGATGGAGTCATGTTTTAAAGTAGCTTGTTATTGGTATTGGTATACTGTAATGCGTCGGACTTACACCGCATTCTTTTTAGCGTCACCTTATGTTAAAGACAATGAAATAAACTCTCTCTATGTATGACACGGATTACAACTTTTTATTGCGTTTTGAGGAATTGAGCAAGGTAAATTTCAAGACAATCAGCTTTCAGGGATGATTTTGCTTCCAATACGAAAGCCTTCTCTGGAAACTTTTTAGGATCAAAACAAATTTTTGGCAGCAAAGTTAATTATTAGCAGCAGAACATTTTATTAGCAGCAGAATAAATTACTGGCAATAAATAAATTTTCCGTGGCAGAATAAATTACTGGCAGTAAATAAATTTTTCGTGACAGAATGAATTACTGGCAGTAAGTAAAATTTTGGCTACAGAATAATTATTGGCAGCAAAAAGCCGAAAATAAAATAATTTAATAGGTGCTCCTTCGAATGAACACCCTTTCTTCTCTGCCGAAAGTTTGATGAACGCTTATGACGTTTATTCGAAGCATTACCCTTCATTTTTCTATCCCTTGGCCGTTTAGATCTTAGGTAGAAACCCCTTGTAACACGCAAACGTTCATAAGGCATCTGTAAAAAGGAAATATACTTCCCTAGCTTTTTCATGTAACTAAACGAGAACAACCACGCGGTAGAAAAGGGGGGACAATTACTCGTCATCACCCCCGTATTAATTCTAAGACCTATATTCTTTCAAATTTATTTTACTAATTTTTGTTTGATTGGCTTTTTGGGAAGTTTAGGTAGTGAACTACGTAAAAACTGAAATGTAAACAACCTGCCTACAATTTAATATTCATGGCCTTTGAAATAATGACTCTTTATAAATCAAAATATTAATAAACCAAAATACACAGAAAACCCGGGTATGCGCCCCTCTATAAAAGCCCATCCTGATGAAACTTGCATTTAATGGGAACCCCTCCGCCCCGCCCCCTCCTCGTATAAGTCCATACGCTTATAGTTGCTAAAGCAAAGAAACAGTGGAAGTAAGAGTCTTTTGTGTTAGTCAAAATATTCAGACTACTTTTTCTAAGTATTGTTGTCAGTGGAGCGTGATTATGATGACTAAGGTAATGTTTTCCAAGTGATAAACATAGAGTTACAATAGATTTCTAATACAATCATGGTTTGCTGAATTTCAACCCAAAATCCAACGTAAATTATCATTATGGTGTGCGTTTTCTTTCCTTCATGAATTCAAGATAACATTTTGTTGCGTTATCAAGTTTGATTTCGAACTTTCCTTTACCTATGAAGTCAGAGCTGGGTTGTCGCTTGAAACATTCAGTTATCGCCCAGGTGCTACAAAACGTTTCATCCACCTTATGTTCACGAGGTCTTCTCTGCTGAATTTTTCAATTTTAGAGTAACCTCGCCGTCTATAAACCGTCTGTTTTGAAACTCATAAGACCATGGACTTGAAGTCGGAGATTTATAGTATGACTTCTGACCCATGTCATTGTGATTGCGTTCTAACCAGGGTAAAGTCATCCATAGAAAGCTTCCTAGTTTTAGTTACGCATCTTATGATGTGGGTAATAAATATTATCTTAAGCTGTCCATAAATTTTCATGAGTCTGCATCAGTACAGTAGAGTAGTCATATATGACCATCATATAAACTGTGCCTTGGCTCACTACTTCGAACAAGCCGATATATACATTTTGGGGTTTTATGTGACCATGTACTGGTCTCATGAAAATACTATAAAAATTTACATGTTACCCACACTTCGCAAACTGTTACCGCCCATATTGCGGCTAGCTTTTATTTGTTAGACATGATATACTTTGCTATGATACGGACTTAGGATTAGGTCTTACTTGTTAAAATTTAATGCCGAGTAAATCGTGGAAATTTGGTGCTTTACGAGACCAGGGCTGTGCGCTATTGGAGGACTATTATTGATTGATAGTTTCTTCCTAACCAATACCGGTTTTGAAATCTTAGATGATTAGGGCGTGTGGAAGGACGTCCCTATTGTCAATCCTTGAAAAACAAAATTTCAGACAAATGCATCATGAATAAGGGGGGCCTTCAATCCGTTAAAGCATCACTTCCATGGCAAAACTTAAAAGGGATCCCGATATTCATAGAATAGAATTGTACGGGCTTAAACTTGCTATTGATAAGTTTCAAATTATATTCAGTAGATGTTGTAACACTATAAGTATATATTTGTTGATATACAAAATATATTTAAGCCCCACTTGAAATGTTACCATTGGCGCCCCTCCATCTCACACCACCCCCTTTAATGTTCCCAACGCTCCTAAGGAGGCGGTGCCGCCCACTTTTTGGAACCACTGCCCTTGTGCAGGGATGAGCCCCCTCAAAAGTTATTCTATATCCGTTTACAAAGTGCACCTGAAGTTTAATCAGGAGTGGTGTACGTATATTACGTTACATTTTCCACAAGGTTATATGAGTTTCCATGACTATTGTTCTTTAATGCTCTCCCAGCCTATCCCTTGCTCAACACACGCACACACTCTCCTTATTTGTACTAAGCACTACTTTGTTAGTGTTCAAGTTCTTACACTGCAAGCATTTATTTCAAGGAAATGTGGTGGTGAAATTACCATGACTTGAAGACTTTGTCGGTGCTTCTGTTTCCTGTAAACCAATGAAGTGAGATCCCAGAACTAGATGCGCGCCGTTTCATGTAAACACAGAGGATATTTAGCATATCAATGTTGTTTGCTTTATTCTAAATTAGTCTTTCTAAAGTTTAGATGGAGGTACTGCTGTTAAGATATGCTTTTTCAGATCTCTCCCCAAATTGCTTACCTCGTTTCAACGGGTTAGTATTTGGAACCCATCTAATAAGGGGAGATTTTATCTCAAAAAGTAATGTTTTTACGTCAATTTAATGGGGCTGCTATTTATCCCAATGACAGAAAGTCGAAACACAATCAAACAATGGAAGCAAGTAGAATGGAAGGCAATAAGATTATCGTTTTGTCTCTTAACTTTTGACCCAGTTTCAGCCAGAGGACTACAAGCGCTCAGTTTTAACTCAAATAAGAGGTCACTTTATTGAATTTTGAAAATACTCATTAAGAACCGACTGCGCGACTAATTTTCATCTTATGACAATGTCAGACGAGGGTCTATGTTAATTAACAACCCAATCTTCAATTAAAAATAAGCTCCAGCCTTAAGACACAGGTCCATTTGTTCCTCTCTATATGAGGACGACAATAAAATGAATGTCTTCCTATTTTAACGCCCGTCTGTCATTAAGGCCTTACTGTTGAACATTACGACTAACTAGAAGCGGGAGTAAGGCCCTTGTGAAAAAAATATAGGCAGCTGAACATTGAGGCTAGTTTGACCCCTCGATAGGGTCTTATTACCGTGAAGCCTTTGCTTCACGTTACCTAGGCTTGCCTTGAAGATGGTCTGCCTCGGCGCAGTTGGACTAAAAAACCCTGATCATTCTATGGATGCATAACAAATAGTTTTGCCATGAAAGGAATAATGTGAATGCACCTAATGTATGAAAAGATACCAAGTACTACCTTACTACGCGAGAAATGTATTCTCTTAATGAAATACTATGTCCAGCATAAACTTCATTAGAAACCTTATATGAAAGGACTAATCTTTCATCCACCGTACTATGCATATTGTCAGTACAAGCGTATTATTCTGCTATAAATACTTTCTAATTTACCTGATATGTACAAAGTTTGCCCCATAACGCCTCCGTTGGTGTGTTTGATGAAATATACAAAGGTATGGTCCAATACCGGCGATAGCTGAGTTGCTCATTACAACATTTTGGTTTTGAAGTCCTCAACAGATGCAAATATTTGGCCCTGAAAATCGACCTGAAATTGTCATGATTTCCTAGAACGTTTATTCATTTCATAAGCTCTTACTTGAATCACCTTTTTTTGACAGGCTTCTACACTTTCTGATGTGACTTGCAACAAAATTTAGTCTGCTTTTCAGAATCTTCCTGTACCTGTCAGGCATTTGTGGCAGATACATGTAATACTTCTGATTATCTCTGTATACCTTTTCCCATATAAACGACCATAATTGTTCATCGCTTAATGCTACAAGGTGGGAGAGTTTCTGCACTGTTTGTCTTCGAAATATGCAAAAGTTGTCAATTGTTTTCCGTAGATAGGGCTCATATTTATCAATCAGCCTGTAAGCATGCAGTAGTCCATCCTCGTTATCTATAAACAGCAATAGCTCATTTTGACCTCTAATTAGGTTATTAATTGGTTCCTTCATACTATTCTTATGCCATTGTTGATTGTACATACTACTAACTACTCGGTCGAAATTTCCTATCAGGTAATCGAAAATTGTAAGTTCAGACCACTGTAGCAACTGCATTATATCCTGTAACCCCGCTTCTCCATTCTTTAATTGGCCTCTAGTTAATGTAAAGCTGTCCTCTAGAATCAATTTAGGAACATATACTGATTTGGCCATCTCTTCATAGTGTGTCATAACTACAAGATGTCCCTCCTCCCATGATGTGTTTACCAAGTGTTGATAAGCAGGCCTCCAGAATAAATCACCTTGTGAAAATCGTAAAAGTTTTGTATTTACCAAGTTTCTGATACCAAGAAGTCGTCCTAGATAGTAACTGAACATCTCTCCCTGTATTTGCTCAAGGTTTGGCCGATATCGAAAGCAGACTTTAGTTCCATCACTTAGTTTGGCAATCATGTTAAATGGCTTTCCACAGCCTGATGATAGTTCAACAATTGATTTCCCAGAGGTTGTAAGATTTGGTTGGTCAAGGATAGAAGTTGTATAATTGTTATCTATTAGCTCATTCCAGAAAATATCATTTTCAATCCAATTTTGACTCCCATAGCTTGTAACTTGGCCCTTTGATGTTATACCCGTTGTTTTTTGAAGACTTTCGGTATAAAACAATGTTGGAGATAGAATGAGGAAGTATAGCAGATTATACAAGGCATGAGCCAAAGTTTCATTGATATTCATTGTCCACAATGTCTCTAAAAGGAAATTCCTTTTCTCAAAGTTTGTGAAAATTTCGTATAGTTAATGGAAGGACTTGCAAGGTGCACTTTCTTGTCGAATTTGCGGCTCTGTACTGCCGTGTTAGTGGTGTGTAGCATGTCTCAGAATTAGACCTTTGCAACGCTTCGTTTGCTGTTTTTTGAATCCTCTTGACATCTAACAGAGCATATATCAAACTCGGCCACTCAGTATGACAGAGATATTGATTACCTTGACGATAGTAGGATAATAATAGAGAGAGCATATATCTCTACCGCATCTTACTAAGGCCGATGACAAGTTTATAAACATGCCATTACATCAAGACGATTTCTTATTTTCCAAATCTGTTCTACTGGGGTCAGACTTTTGTTTTGCCAATCCACTTTCCCTGTAATGAAGGCGGCTTGGTTTGAGTGTTTAAGACAAGAATCAGTCGTTCAATGGAATTCGACCGCACAATATCACGATAGAGCCAGTACTATCTTTTCAAGCGTCGCTTTAACATTGTCCGTATTAATGCAAAGGCCAGTGAATATAGGAATATCCATCAAAAACTGCCTCTTTCCTTGTCGTTATTAAAATCGATCTTCAATTCATGTGATGCTGCACTACTGTTGCTATCACGAGAGCATAGTGTCGCACATGGGCATAAAGAATTGTGGAGAGTGTCTACAAAAAATCACTGTTCCAGATTTTTAATTCGGATTTCATGCTAGCAGTCAAAAGCTGTCCGATTCTTTGATCCCACTACTCTCTTGATTTAACTGTAATACGCAGTCTTAACGATCCATAGGATGGTACTGCAGAAGTACAATAAAGTGCACAGATTACAGATATTTAATTAAACCGCGTCATGTTTTCAACAAATGGAAGCATTCAATTTTCGTAGTGTGACGGACAATGTGATCGCAAAGCTCCCACTGAATCTAGTCATCAAACTCGACTGGAGCGCTCCTTTTCTCACTCCCAGGATATAATTCCTACTCTGCCGTTCAAACCTTTACGTAAAGCTGGCATAAAACTGTTGTTTAGAAATCCAAGCGTGGACGCAGGCCAGGCAGTAGAGATATCCGTGTTTTGTATTACAGTTGCTGCATATTGATAGCTGGTCTGGGTTCTTTCTATTCGTAAGAGCAAAACGTAAGAGACACCGTCTAGTTCTTTGTCTTTCAGTTGAGAGTATCTCTGCAAAACGAATTTCTGTTTAATATTTAATGGCCACTCTTTTGTTATATCGCCAGTGTGTAATCTAGCAAATCGCAGTTTAAGTTTTAATGAATTTGTTGACAAGTTGACCAAATGAGTAGTGTGCCATAAATTGTCAAGAAATTATTTTCTTTCTGAGCGGGTTTCTTGCTCATTGGTCCAAAGAATAGATTTTTGTTGTAATTGACGTTTGGTTCTCCCTGCCAGCCACCAGCTTGTAATGATTCACAAAATTAATGTAAACCACCAAGCCTGGTCTTGCTTATGCGTTCATGAAATTGCTGTGGTTGTACACCTGATATTGAAGGTCGTCGATCTACAGGAAAACCACACTTTGTGGTTGAAAGTGGCTGGGGGAGGCTCAGGGTCAAAATGGTACTTGCATATCACTCAAATTGAACGCACCTTGTAATGTACTTTGATATAGTTCAACGAATTATGTATGAACATATAAAAATCCGCTGTTCCCAATTTACATGCAGAATTTTGATATGTGTGCTAGATTACTTATGTTGCAATACGCTAGATCAGTTTATAGGTTATTGATATGGTTCGAGTAAAGTTTAAAAGGGGCAGAACAAGAAATCTTTTAAGTTTGATTGTGTTACTTGTATCTTCAAGAGTGACATGAAAAAAATTGTGCCTGTATAACTAGAATGTATTAGTGCAACCAACCACCAAGGAAAAGAATCAGAACATTACGTTAAATTTTGGTTTTAACAATTTTCTTGAGAGAGATCTCCCCCCTTTGGTGCGTCCTGTTGGTTTCATTTGCAAGAACATATTTTTTTACAATTTCTGTCAAATTAACGTGATTGATATCTCGGAATATAATACATAACAGCGTGAAAATCAACCAAAGCAAGTTACCATCTTCTGATGTATGGGTTTGGTGGCGAGTTTTAAGAAATTGAGCATAATAGAAATATGATAAGGGCGATTACGGAGTAAGCAAGTATAGTAGAGCGAGTAAGTGTATTTGTGGAAGCTGTGGGAGTAACCTTTAAGTGTTTGTAATGTATGTTTGGTGCCAAGTCCAAGGGGAAAACAAGAATGGAAATAGAGGAAAGGCATGATTTGAGACTTTTTGTGGCCTGAGGATACTTGCGGATGCCATGGTGCTGTTGATATTGAAGATGATCAAGATGATAGTGATGATAATGATGATGATGATGATGATGATGATGATGGTTATGATGATGATTATGATGATGATTATGATGACGATGATGGTGGCGATGATGATGATAATGGTGGTGCTGATGATGATGATACTGATGGTGATGATGATGATGATGATAATGATGGTGATGATGGTGATGATGGTTGTGGTGATGATTGTGGTGATGGTGGTGGTGGTGATAGTGGTGGTGGTGATGACGATGGTGATGAAAAAATTTCTACTACTCCTCTGCGTTTACGAAAGATTTTACTCGTCATGGTGTTATACTATTGCCATCAATTGAGATTATTTAACCTTATTCATTTTATTCTATGAAATACGGTTTCCGATATCATTTGTCGTGTTCCTAGCAATTCACAATGTTATGCAACAGCGGTAGTTCATTTGTATTTCTTGTCAGTCATTGAATGAAATGATTTTTGATCAAATCCAACTTCTTGGTTCTGAAGTAAAAACGAGGGCTTATGTTCCTTATTCCTCTTCGTGTAGTCTTTTAATGTGAATTCATTCTGACATTTCTCACGTTTATCTTTGTTTGGACATTTGGTTACAAGCTTACAATCCCTAATCTTGTCAGTACTTTGTGACAGACGTTAGCTATTGGTCAAAGGTCTTTTCTCAACATGTGCTATTATTTGGTTTCAACGTGGTTTTATCTCTTGATTATCGTTGGACTCAGTCAAACGCAATATCATATCGTAATCACTTCGGCGATGACTGGATTAGATGCCCGTCACCATCTAATCTTGGTTATTCTTTGCATCGGCCATCCAATTAAGTCGTAAATTTGTCATGAGATCTAGCCTGACAAGGCAGCTAATCCTTTTGGAGTGAAACTGAACATTGGTTATTTATTTGTAGATTAGGTTTTCATATAGAATGAAAGATTGTGACAGAGCCCGTATCAATGCTCACGTTGTGTTCTTGCCGTCTGAAATTTCAAGCGCTACAGTTCTATGCTAGCAACTGTGATTATCATTCTTTGGACCAGGGGCGCCAGTTTAATAACAGATCTGGGCGTGGAGTCCCACTCGTTAGCACATGTCATATAGTATTATCAGGTCTTCATGACGCCAGTGAGTTCATCTTCGCCTTAAAACCAATTTACCACATAGGGCACTGTTACTAATTGATGGTAACTATTTGAACTAAGGATCTTGTCCAGCCTTCTCACATACACATATGTTCTACGAATGTTTCAGTTAATGAGGTGTTAAAACTTAGCTTATCAATATCGTTGAACACTAGTGAATCAGTGTTACATGTAGCGAAAGTTGCTAAAATATGTGTAAGACGGGACGTACTTGTTGACGCATGCTCAATTTGGCGTGTCGAGATATTCGGGTGCAATCGAAACCCATCTTAGTAGCTGCATGCCATTCTGGGGGAAAGGTGTTCAACGGTTATATTGTGAGGTTTCTGTTACTTTTTAGGTTTAGGTAATAAGTGGTTTGATATAAGAAGACATTTTGTGCAGTGAGAAAGGACAAGGGGTGATGATGATGCATTCGCACATGCTCGTTACTGGAAACTATGCTTATGCTGGTGATGTCCCCGTCCCCCAAAAAGCAACCATTACTGAAGCAGGGCTTGTAAGAGCCTGCATTATTTTAGGATAGCATAGATAATTGTCGCTAGTATTTAATGGCGACAGAGACAATAGCATATTATATAGCAAGGGGGGTACTGGAAACATGCGGGCAATGAATCTATGTGGGTCACGGCAGCCGAGACACGATGGGCAGTACACAAAGTGAATTGCACTTTTTCAGAAAAACTGCAAAGGGGTTTATGAATTTTATTGAAGCCTCATATTCTGTGATTTCAAACTAACTATTTCAATCTTCGTGGATTCCAAATAGTTAAAGTTACTAAATATAATAATATGGCAGGGACAGTTGATCATCCTTTTTCTATTGTACGGGATTTTCAGGGTTCTTGTCTAATTATGTACTTTTTAAGGAAC
>JAAAKM020000241.1:4075-28672 GCA_010016025.2 Alatinidae sp. Z8VKAUB7J3 | reverse complement strand
TGGAAAATAATTTTCTCAAAATCTAAATTATCTTGCCTAGATACAACGTATACGTGCAGAAATAGCCTAGAGATACTAAAGCCCTTAAAAAATCAAAATGTAATTCAAAAAATATGTTTTAAGGCCTTTTTTACAAAGGCCATTTCATAGCCATAGATCACGTCATTCACACCAAATTATAAAAAAAATTGAAATTTGTTGGAATAGAGCTAAACTGTATACGTGCCAAACGTCTTGTAATAGCATAGGCCGATATGAAGTTATAGTGTGTCCAAGTACCGCGGGCCTTATATCTCTGTTCCAACTGACGCACTGTTTCTTAGTAAGCATACTGACATCCACCTTTAAAAATCTAAAGATGATTATTTAAAGAAAAAGATCACAAAAAGTACTCCTCAACTTAGAGCATTGGGATCTGTAATGGGAAAAGAACGAGACAGCTGCCAAATCCCCTTCAGAAGCTACAAGAGACAACAACGGTTTTAACGCCCGCAGGTTTGATGTTCGGTTGTTACTCTGTAGCGACACAATCAGTTTGGGGAAGAGGTACCTGTTCCACAACACCCACTGGTTCTCTTGCAAATGTTATATGCCTTTACACACAGCAAAAATAAAGATTATCAGATTACCAGGTAAGCTCACAAAGGTATGTGGTTATTGGCGACAGTTGTAGAACCTCGGGAGAGAAAGCCCAGCAGCCACATAGCAGATCTTAGAAGATGTGCTGCAAAGCTCATAAGTCAGGAATATTAGCTTACCTCGTCTTTTGCGTCGATATCCCCGACCAAAAGCTCTTCTCTTTCTTCCAGTATAAAGGCGACACCTTCCAAATGGATGATTGCAGCAATTGTTATAGTAGGTCTGGTCGTCTGTCAGTCCAAAGCTAGCAGACTGTGATAATTCGTACAAGATAAACATTGATAAAGAGCTCTGTGGAAAATCGCTAAAATCCAATGTCAGCAGAGGAGAATTAGGAGCACCCAGTGCGTAACAACAGCGGTTAAAGCCAAAGTAGAAAGAAAATCTCCTTGGAATGGATTTTCGGAAACAAGCAACAGATATTGATCCGAGTAAATTAACCGAAATGGGTCGGAATGAATAATCATTTGTGATCTGGCCGTAAGCTCTTGGACAGTCTTCCGCTTGAGAGAAGAGTGAGTTAATCAAACTCAAAGCAGGTGATCTTCTAAATCGTCTGAAACAGTCATAGGGTGGGTTAGTATTAGTAGTTCCGAGTGCAACAACGTTTATCCCCCTCCTCCCTGTACTTGCAAAGAGAACATTATCAATGGTATAGATATCTCCTGTGATTGTGGGATTTAATGATTCCTGTTGATTTCCTATGGAATAACCGATTACCAAATCAGCCGTATTTCTTGACATCTTCATTCTACCGTCCTCATAGACGGCAATTGCGAATGAACGAAACTCACTGCTTGCAATGACAAGCTGAAACGATGCTTCCTAAAATGTAAATGGAAATAGAACAGGACTTTACTTGAGATTTTATGGAGCATAACAAATTCAAATAGATTTTAAAAATTATTCACAACGTAACGATTGGAAAGATAGTAAGATATATTTATCAATCTACTTTTTTGATAGGCTTGATGTTAACAATATCAAGCAATTAAGCAAATTAAGCAAACAAACAAATTTGAACAACATAACATGTAACTATTGATCATAATATATTTCTTATGGTCGATAAGCGGCAGTTTGAGTGTATTTTTATGTGAGTGTGTTTGTATTCATGTGTGTGTGCGTGTGTGCGTGTGCGCTTGTGAGTTGTGGTGGGGCAGGAGGCTGTACATTCCAAACTATCAAAACTATCAAAAATCTACGAGCCAGAGTCAAATCAATTGCTAAAAGTATATTGTAGTCATATGATTCTCACCTGCTCAAGATTCTCCCTTGCAAGAGTAGGCAATACTCTATCCCACGTGACCACGATTGCTAATTCAGCAGTGACGGCTGCTTGTCTGTTTCGGTCAGTGTAAATCTTAATATATTCGTTTACTTTTTGCAATACAGCAGCAGTGTTTGTTTTACCGTCATCCTTTCGATGAGTCCTCAGGTATACCCTATTGCCAATGGAACCAGTGATAGGTGTTAAATCCAGGTTGGCCCAGTAAAGAGCAAAGAGGTTAATACCAAGATCGATCGTCGTCCCAAGACTACCGAAAGTAGTCCGTGGTAAGCGGGTACCAAATGACATTACTCCGTATGTTGAAAGCTGTTAACGGAAAGAGAACAGTAACATGTCAAACGTGGCATATAAAGACTATACAACAGGTTGTAATGTACAGTTGACTTCATTCAATGCCTCATATAAAATCTGAATCTCTGGTTCTTATTTCGGTGACAACTATTTTCATTAATCTCGAAATAATGTAAGACTCCTTATATGTTCTTAAGACCTTAAATTTGAACAGCTCAGCCAGATGTATGACCTTACATGGCTATAACGCAGAAAGACTGACCTACAAAATGAGATAAGCTGGATGCGAGGCCCACCATATATGGATTTGATTGTTACGTCGACTAGATTTATGTAAGACTTGGCAATTATTTATAATAGCTCAGTTGGTAGGTATCAAGCGATGAAAACAGAGAGCCCAGGTTTAATCGTATTACCAATTCGCCATCGCAATGGTAGAGTCACCGTGTAATCAATGTTTACAAAAGTAACATTCTTAACTCTTCTAGACAATTTATCATGTTCGCGTTCTTGCTACGTACCGCTTAGAATAAATAAATAGTATGAAAGAGCTGAGACGTCTTAAAAAAAATTAAAACTGGAAAAAGTATTGCTTAATTTGGTAAAAAATGCCTGTTGTTTTAAATGTGAGCCTTGAAAATTTGAAATTTTGGGAGGCTAAGATAGAGGATTATTAGTGATGCAAACAGATGGATTGGTATCACACAAAGGTCATTACAACATAACTAACAGTGTGGTAAACAAATCAGTGTAAAGGAGGAGAGTACAAGTAAACACCCTCGGCTTAAGGATTTCCTTCACCGATCCCATATCAAAGGCTAAAGTAAGCACCTTTGTTAAATAGAATGTCAATTTATTCTATGAATACACCCATATTTCCCTTACAGCTGTTACCTTTGCCCAAATTTAAAGAACGCTGAATCTTAACGAAGCCTAGAGTAACCCTTATTACCATTTCGTTATGAAAAGCAGTAGAGAACGTAGCCTCGAACTCGGCTCTATTTAAGCCTGTCCTGTGATATTTCCTTTCATCAGCAATGCTGCACTTCTCACTGGCCTACTTCAGCGATAAGCAGAACAATCAAACAAGATTAGCAAAATTAGAAACTACGCTGTAAATTACAATTTAACTATGTAGTCAGAGTACAAATAAATGATACAAGGAATGAGTACATAGAACTTACATAGAGTCTGTTCACAAGACTTCCGCCAACAGGTATTGCATCTTCGAGGGCTAAGAGGTAACGTCGATTCCCTCTAGTAAATGTGACATCGCTGCTTTCTGTTGATTGCGCCGTTTGAATAAAGCGAATTTCTAAAACGAATGCCATATTAAGAACAATTAAGATTTCAATTTGGGAATTTGTTCACAAGAGATCATTTTCTTTCCGTTCCCTCAAGTATCATCAAGTAACGCACCGGAACGGTAGATCCAGGGTCCAACGTGCCCTATTCCTGTTTTACAAATAACACAGATTTGATATTTATAATCATGTGATTTGTGTGTTCTTGGGTATATGATAGGTGCCCGCCTGCGAACTTACCGCTAGGCTCAGGCTGATTTCCTTTAAAGCTCGCAGGCTATACAAATAGGGTAGGCTACACAACAACATTTAACTAACATCAAATGAAACATCGGTCAACATTTATTACAGTGGTAGTGATATGAAGATATCGTATTCCCAGACGTTTATGCCAATGGTTGTTAGCCTGAATTTGGTCATTTGTTTTTTCCCAATTATAAAAAAGGCACCAATTTATAAGCGCTCGGACATAAAATTCAGACGTAAAAACAAAACGTAAAAGACATGGATTAACAATAACTCCATTTTTCTTCTTACAACGTCTCTCAACTTTACAACTTTACAAATCAAGGCGGTAATAGGTGAAGGTAATATGAAAACGTTATTTACAATTAGTTTTTCTTTTATCAATATGCTGTAATTTTTAGACCTGCTGGGCCCATAACCGGGTATAAGCTTATAAGTGTATAATCGGTATGGGCTCACAAGTGAATATGATACCACAATATTAAATGAAAAAAAAATCTAATTCACGAGGAGTATATTGATGTGGGACCAGAAAATTGATGCAGCTTTAATCAATTTTCAACAATGGGTGATGTTGCAATAGAACCCCGTACAAGATGTAAAGCATGGAGCGGCGAGTCCAGTATAAACTCTAACTCAAATAATCTATCGAAGCCTAGTTACAATAAACGAAAGTTATTTTTGCAATAAGCAGCAACTGTAACTGTACAAATATTTGCACTTTTGCCAGTTTATATTTTTGTTATTTTAATTGTATTGCAGCAATGCATCACTTACCTCGACATACAGCACCATCTCTCCTGTAACCGTCATTACATGTGCATGTAAAGGATCCAAATGAGTTGGAACAAGCTGAGTTTGCGGGACAGGAACCTGATATTAAGCACTCGTTAATATCTGCAGTGGTAAAAAATCATGAAAATAAAATAAGAGAACAGCGATGGTGCAAACAAACTAAGTAACTACAGATCCTCAAACTTATCAACTTCGAGCAGCTGAGGTTCGCATCTCTAACAATGGCGTAGCCGTCTAGGAGCACTTGAACTACCAGTGCCTATAGTAACCTCTCATGTTTATGACTGAACTGCAAAATACAGAAGCCCTGATACTTGTCTGTTGCGCAAAACAATGACACCAGGACCACGTGCTCTCATTCTCCGCCCTCAAAAACTGTCCCTGTACTCTGATAGGTCTTTGCCCCCATACAATAGTCCCTAAATATGTACGACAGACATGACCTTTACCCCAACCGGCCGCGATTCAATCCTTTGTGCAGATTAATTGCCGATACCCCTGAGGACCTGGCTTTTAAAGTCAAGCTCTACGATTCTGTGTTGATAACCAGCAGGGGGCTGCGTGTAGTGATTTGCTACGTTTTAAACTTAGGTACATCATATAACAGGATAGCTCTAGGTATCACAGTGACAGTACATACATAATTATAGATACAGAGTATATTATCCTTGATGGAAAATCTCGGTCGCCAGCACTTCTATTGTATCTTCGATATCTATTCATTAATGCTATGTTCCTCTCCTACTTTTATTCCATCATCGGCTCCTTGTATCTCTCCTTTAATTTTTATGATCTGCTGGATTTCTGACGTCATTTTGATGCCCTTTCTGTCAAAAGTAACCGCCAATTCATTCTTTTTTATTTGATTATCGCAAAAACAAAGTTACAAAGATCAGTTATGCTCAGAAAGGGCAAGGGGTTTCAAACTGCAACATTGAGTTTGATCATAACATAACAATAGCGCGCTAAAACTCTAGTAGTGCAAAGTTTCACATACCAGAACAAGTTTTTCCGTCTCCACTGTATCCAGAATTACATGTGCATGTGAAGCTTCCTATCGTGTTATCACACGTTGCATTTCCATTACAGGTGGAAGATACAGCGCATTCATCGATATCTGTTAGATTTGAAACGGTAGGCAACACTAGATGTAAGTATGTTAAGAAAGTTGATAAGCATTTCATTACAATATAAATCTATACCAGCTGTCTTTATGATCTCCTTCGGAAACGACACCAATTTTGACTTTACAAGAGGTTGACCTTCCACTCTACAGAGATATTGATCACAGGCATTTTTTAATTTACGTACAGAAAATGTCATAAGATATAAAAGAAATTCAAAACATAACCACAAATGGAAAACGGAAATAATAGAAAGTTATAAAACGAACCTTCCTTACTACATCTTTTAAGAAACGGGTGACTTCACAACCGGCCTTACGACGCAATTGAATTCATTTCTTTAAATTACTTGCTTCTTATTTGTGGCTGCTTCTGACTATCTGACTACTTAATACAGTAGTTGGTATCATTTGAAAATCAAAGGGGGCTACCGAGGCCATGCCCAATGGCGTTCAGTGGCAACGGTTACAATGTGAATGTAGCAAACGTGGAAGATCTAACAAAAGAAAATTCTCATCCACTTAATCAACTTTGGCATTGCCACCCCCACCCCCCTACCCTTCACCCCCGATATCTTGCTAATTTTGCAAGTGGGTGATATTTAGAATATGTATGGTATAAAGTTGTGTTCCACTGCTGCTCAGCTGGAGGATGATGAGGACAGTGAGGCGGAATGTCGTCGTTAACTCAATTTTCTGCACACAAGAAGTACATAACGAAGAGAACGACTATTAATTCCATTGTAATAAATGTTGATGAAGGTAATCAATAACCTACCTGTGCAAGTTCTGCCATCACCCGAATATCCAGTTTTGCAGGTGCATATAATGTTATCTCCGCTATCTCTGCAGTTAGCAGCTTTTGAGCAAGCTGTAGTTTCAGCACATGGACTGTATGCTACGAAGTAATCGAACAAATGGAATTGAATAATGAATCTATACGATTAACTTCGACGTACTTCACTAAACTAATCGTATGAGAGTAGTAAGGAATGGTATGGAATGCGCCAACTCTGTTTTACAATCTGTTACGCTAAGGAAAACAGGCCTAATCTTTAATTACCTAATCTCTTCAGGGGCTCCAGACATTGCGTGTTAAGATAGGAAATATCAAAACACACCGATGTTATGTTCCGGTGTATCAAAAATATTCCAATCAAGTCTATCTCAGGATACTGAGTATTAACAACTATAAAACTAGTGGCCTGGGAACTAATCATTTTCCCATATATGGACACAGTATCCTTTACTATCCAACACGTATTGTGTACAAATATCGATGAAAGAAAAAACAAGACAATGCTAGTAACTCAAACAAAGTAAAAAGTATGAGAGTATCCTTAAAGGCAAACTTTAGGCTAAGAACAGAAACAGTTTGCGTCTTATAGGCTTTACAGTGCTACTTGGGTTATCAGAACTACTTTGGACACAGGTATTAAAAAACTTTTTAAAACTCAAATTTGCGAGCTTTTTCAAAAAGTCTATTCTTGGAAGTCTAATGAAAGCTGAAATGGGCAGTTGTTTCAGGAAGAGTATGTTTAGTGCATGTTCGTCGGCTGTGACATCGCTATTACGCTGATATGATGAGGTATCAATGATTTTTCATGATATTTTCGACAGTGTTGTAAAGTGAACTTTATCTTTTATTTCAGAAAGAAAACTGGCAGATCAAGAAATTTTTGGGAAGTCAGAATAATCGAAGAACTGTAAATGAGCTTCTTAAGATGCGCAGCGGCTGGATAGTACGAATTTCCGATTATCACATTTATAATCAAATGTCTTCAACACCATGTATTTTGTGATCGGTTTTGTAAATTGCTTCAAAATATATTACTACTAAGAGGAAGTTGATTGTTAAATGTGCTCCCTAAACACTAGGCCCTTCCCCTCCGCCCACACACACACACACACACACAAACACACACACAATAGAAGTTTCTCTAAGGATTGTGGATTTCAAAGCAGACTAAAAATTATATCTATTGGTTAATTGCAAGATGTGAGGAGAATCTCGAAAAGTAAAGATAACTACTACAATTTTAGAAATAAAAAGAACTGCGAAATACTGCTAATGTTCTTCATAGCTTAAGCTGCAACCTACATCTGCATAGTGTTCCTCCATCACCTTTGAAGCCTGGATTGCAACGACATGTAAAAGTACCCGGTGTATTGGTACACGTTGCATCTGAAATACAAGGGGAGCTGGAGTTGCATTCGTTTATGTCTATAAGAAGAAACAAATACACATATTTATACGACACATTCAAGTAATATCAATAGAAACGAACCTTTGGCGTAAAACCCAGTATGGGTCTAACACACCAACTGTCATAACAGAATTGACTTGGCTAAGCGTAATATCGCTTGACAATTGACGATTCTCACAGCCTCTTTTTGGAACAGAGATAGCGACAATTTAGGAAAGATAAGGTTACCCTGCATCAAGAAATTGACCGAACGTACGCGGTTCATCAGAACTAGCAACGGCGTTTCATGTTAGCTCTGAATTTATAAAATGAATCCTAACAACTGATGTTTGCATAAAAGGAGGAGTAGCATCAATGCCCCAAAAGAAGCAATTCACCCCAAATTATACTCATAAACCTCGGCAGTGACCGTATTACCGATTTATTCATACAAGGCAGTTAGTGGCACACCTCAAATACCCTTGTACCCACGTTTTTTTATTTCAGGGCTGACTTTAATCGCTCCACATTAATGCTGCTATCCATTTATATTTGTAATAACGATATAATTATAGAACTACATGGGATGTTTAGAAAATTAAAATGAAGGTTACAACAGTTAATTTTGTCTTGCTAACATCGGTAGCAGGGCACAATCGACTCTTTAAACTTAAAATTGTTGATATTCCGAAAACGAAATTTGTTTAAGGTTTAGTCTAAACAACCATAAAAATTGACGACGATGACATGAGCGACCAACGCTTTTTCTGTCAGCGCTTCAAGTTTCGGCTCAAACTCAAAAGACTGATACAATGTCACAACTGTAGCAATAGTAATTATAAATACGACTGTAGCAGCGCCTTATTACCTTAGGCTTGAGCATGCGGATCCCATAATGCCACAACTGTGGCAGTAGCAGTGGTTATCATAAATATGATTGTAGTGCTTTATTACCTTAGACTTCAGCATACGCATCCCAGGTAAGAATGCACTCGAATTCTTAAGTAAAAGCAGATAAACCAGCTTCGCTGTTGTGTGGGATCACTAAGTCTTATTAAAAAGTACGAGAAGACAACATTTGGCAATGCTTTATGTCGCACAGCTAACAACGTTCTGTGCTTGAACTTGACGTTAGTTGCTTCCAAACATGATAAAATATGGTGTATTTAATGAATATTTATAATTCTTCCCGTTCCTTAGGAGAATATTTTATGACATATTCTGTCACAATCTGTATTTCCTGAAGGATAACTTTAAAGAAAGACACCTTGTGGTTGCAGTGAATGGCAAGATTAACTCCCCAGTCGGTGTCGCACACAACTACTCGAGTGCTATCTAGGGAGGGACAGTGGGAATCCTGTCTACTAATACACGACACGAACAATACCTTTAATTTTAGCAAAAGAATTGCCCAAGGTGTGGCAAACAATCCCCTCATTGTTTCGGTCACGTCAGCTTACTCACATGAAAAGAAAGGCGGAAATAATACACCCATTGCTTCTAAGCTCAAAAAGTATTAATATGAATGATAGATTTGATGGATAGGGAATATTGCCAGCGCTATGTATTATAGATCTTCAATGTGATGCTTTTACTATAAACTTTCAGAATTTGCAAATGCTTACCAACTATCAGCTGCTAAATAAACAAAATTTGCACTATTAACATAAAAGGAATGTATATTACCTTATTGTCCAACATTAGTTGAGTGTCGAAAAGACACTAGATAAGTAGAAAATATGTCACAACCGGGACACGATGATAATTGTCTATGGACTTTGGACAGATGGACGGGCCGGATAGCAATCCTTCCTCGGTTAAGTCAGAGAGGAATGCCTCCAGACGCGTTGAGCTAGATGTCGATGTCCACTGTTTGGTTGTACGTTGCTTATGTGGCAACTAGGGAAATGTTAACATCGGTAATCACCTAGCTCGGTTGGTGGAGCCCCAACCGCGCCACCACATATCTTTCTTTAATGTCTTTTCTCAGTTGACCTATTAAACACTCTCCTCTCAATGATAACTTCTACAATGCAATTTTAAAGTGTTTCTGTATCAGAGTAAGATTGACGACAAGTTTGAAATATTTCCATATACATACCCTGACACACACCGCCATTGAGAGTGTATCCCTCTATACACTGGCATTCTCCGTTGAAAATGAAAGCATTTGTGGGACAGGCACTTACTGTTGCTGCCCTAACAACAGACGAGGTGCTGAAAGCTGTAGGTGTGTCTTGAGCTGCAAGAAAATTAAGGCATGTTAAAATAGACTATACAACCGGACTTCGGTTCTATGATCAAGGGAAAAGTGTGGAGTACTGTCTAGGTATAATAACACTTACACAGTTTAAAATCAAGAGAATGTCGTGATAAAGGCTTACATAGTGGAGAAATTTGTAGGGTGTAATAAAGTGTTGCATACTTAGCCTCGTTACCTCATGTAATAATCTCGTTTGGACATTGAGTCTTAGATAACGAGACACTCTTTAAAGAAACGTAAAGTTTTGGTTAGTTCTTACTTAGGATAAGAGTTTGCTCAAACATTAATGTATTCATTATTGCCTATGAAAATTTACATTCCAATTGTTATTTTAATAGATGCTTATTAATCTGCTTCAAAGATTCTTCAGTTCAAGTGTTTACTTACAGACTGTAAACAAAACAGTCTAGATCTTAAATTTCACTTAAATTCTAATAACAGAAGACAAAATATTCCTACTTGCATGCCATTTTTAATGACAGGCGTAAAGTGCGTTTATCCATTGCTAGAAAGCATGCCAAAATTACAATACAAAATCTTTTTAAAAGCACTTGCACTGTGAAAATTTAACTTCAACGAAAATATCTCGTTATCTTACACAATATCTATGAACTACAAGAAGCGGAAAGTCAAGTGGCCTGGTTTGTCCACTGAACTCGGTACTTTGCGAAAGTGTCAAGTCAACCAGTGCAAATTAGATCTATAGCTATTGTTTGAAAATATTCGCTCAACATTTCTTTAAAACTAGGTGTCTGATTTTTCATTTGATCTCTCTTTCTACATGTTATTGTATTGTATTAAAGCTACTTACGAAATTGTTTCTTTAAGCGTAATCGTTTATGCAATTATTTTACCTAGTTGTCTAGTCGTTTATTTCGCTTAGTATTTTTGTGTATTTACAATAGAAAACCCTGCCGCCGTGTCAAGGATGGCAAGTGTTCATGCGTAACTGATCGATGAGTCATCTTCGATTTTCCTTGAGGATCTCAAATCCTTTCGAAAGAAGAATTGATCAAGACAAGTGACATGCACTGTACTTTGTATTAATGTTTAGCTTGTAATTATGCGTTGTATTGCTTTTCAGTCTGTCTTTGAAATCTCTGATAACATCAAACACAGCAATTGGACAAGTATGCCTTTCATCATATTTACGGAGCAATGCCAAGTTATGAATACAAAGGTGACCATTTTTTAACGACCTAGTCGCTTGAGTCAGCAGCCTAGAAATATTATTGCAGTATGCTACCAATGTGAGCTGTTGTATGTTGCAATCCACCAAGGAATAGGTAATTCTCACAGCGCTCCTTCCACAAGGATCTAACACGACCTGTATTAAATGACATTCTCTCGTCGATATGAACGCACAAGCAATCAAAAGTTCAAATACAAATCAAACCTGCACAACCGGCTCCTAGCTTTTCTGTGTGCCTCAGTGTACCCTGTCAGGCTTTGCTTGAGTACATTTGCAAGGTTGTTATACCGTATGGGTACCAATTATGACAACATTTTTTCCTAATTGATCATGCCTCTTCTCCGTGATGATCATCTTTTTATCACGTGAACTTTTCTAGAGTGATGCACAACGTACAGCCGAGTCATGAAGTACGCTCTCACAAACACTTCTAATATCGACAATCCGATTTTGTAAAAGTTTATTCTACAAGATATCAAATCAAGCTGGAGATGTCTCCTCGGAGAAAATTTACCTTTGTTTAGGCTTATTGTTGATCATCCGTGTACATATCGGAGTAACGGATCATTGAAACCTATTTCATCTTAATTTCGGCACAGTGGTCTTGTAGCACTAGACTTGCACCACAAATCGAGTAAGCGGGGTTTGAATCGTGACAATAGTGCAAAGTATTTGACAGCCTTCTATATTTACGGGGTCAATTGAATGAGTATCGGCTTTGCTGGAAGGCGTGGACAAAACGTAACTCAGGGTACGAGTGATGTCCACCGCTACCACTATCATGATAGCAGCAAAGGAAACGAGAGCATTCGCGTTGCCTCCGACTGCCGTCGCCTATTTTCTCATCTTCTAACCTTAACTACCGCGTCATCATTCCAACATCCTTCAACGCTTGTCTGGCAAAAATAGCAAAGGCGTATGTCTTTGGCCTTCGGAAAAAAAGTTATGCAGTCTCAACTCTAGCTATGGTGCCTGTATACGAATAAGTAACTATAACTTATCATAGGAGTATTTTCCGTAGTATATCATTGCATTAAAATAATGCTTGTTTGCTCAAGGTTTAGGTGCCAACATGTAATACATGGTGATAATAGTCCAATTTAGGTTAAATCAGATATCAAAGGGAAAATATATTTTAAACATCTCGTTCAAAAGCTTTTTTTAGAAAGTCTGTAGTCTGGGGAGGTCTGTGGTTAGGCTCATTGCGTAATGCTTAATATGCACGGAAGTGGTATACAGGACAACCTTTTCATAAATTACAAATCCATTTAAATTGCCGACAAATTTCCAATTTATGGCTTTGCAGAACCAAACTAATACGCCATTGCTTAAGCACTATGTTACGGGAGCAACACGAGTGGCAACATCATCCCGTTTGGAGTGGCATGCATTTAGAATGGGATCTAACCCTACATAATACAATCGTTAATAGTTTGTTACAAACTAAAGAAAATGTGTCATCCTTGGGCCACTAGAAAAGCACATGTGAACTTACCTTGAGTATTGGTAATCATAAATGCCAAGCATAAACATATTGCTAATGTGATAGATTTTATAGATAAATTACTCTTTGTTAGAGACGTCATATTTCTTCAATATGAAGAGTGCAGCTGTCTACAAGAATACAAGAAAGATAAATCCCAAATCAGGCATGGAATTGCAAAAAATAACACATATTTGAATGGTTGGTTTGCAAATATTGCACAAAGACATAGGCAGTGTAATCTAAAAAGGGATATTGGCTGAATCTGATTGATAGTTCGTAGTATAAAGATAAGTACACAGCAGAGGGTACGTAGGTAAAACATAATGACAAAACATAATATGACGAGCTTTCGGTGTATTCTACCACCATACTCGAATCAAACAATTACAATGTATGAAACACGCTGGATTCAGACCGCAACATGAACAACAGAATACATTAACAACTAACAACATACTAAAAGAGGGATGATAATCTGCTTGGTAATGTTTTTATTTAATACTGGATTATCTGTGTTCGAACTAGATTGAGTTTCTTCTGAAAAGTTCAAAATCGGCAATGACTAGTGGCAAGGTTAGAATGGTCCGATCGTAGAATCTGCTTAAATGTTGCAGATCAACATTCTCGTTGTAGTATAAAATTCAGTGGTCAAAGTTATAAACTGAAAAATTGGAGTATGTAATAAACGAGCAGAAAATATAATCCTATATGACATTTATTTTCTTGCATGTAGCCTACCATATGTTAAGGATCTTGCAAGATTTCCATCATTTAGAGCTAATTATATTAAAAAGAGACTTTTCTAAGCTAGAAATTGATGCGATTGAAGTTAAATAATATGACATCTTGAAAAAAGGGGTGTGACTATCTGGTAGAGGCTAAATCAAGTAACGAAGGGCAGGCACTATTTACCGTAGAATGTCTAATAACTTAAAGAAGTATGCCTCACTTTGCTGCAGAAACAAGTTGACTTTTGTTCGGAGAAGTGCAATTACTGGAGTTCACATGCAACATGCTTCTTATCGGAGACAATTCAGTACAATAAATCATTGTGACATTTCCTCCTTGAAACAGAAAGCACTATAATGTAGACAAAACCATTGGTGGCCTGAGTTTAGGTGCATTGTTCAAAAAAAGTCGACTGTCACGAAAATAGGCTCAGAAATAAATATGTTGCCGTTTTTACTTGGCCATGATGAGCTTCGAAGAGAGGCAGTTGTAAAAACAGGCCCAATGATTTCGCTCTGTCAGTAAACGTAGTTTACATTACAAGAGGCCAGCGCCATATGCTGATTGCCTAAACGCATTTAAGCCCATTCTACAAGAACAGAGTGTCCACGCTTTATTGTGATGCAATGCTAATGACAAACTCATCGTGAAATAAACTTGCCAGCCCCAGCTCCTTCATATATGTGTAATCATTGAAGATCCGAAAGTTAAAATTTACATACAAAGTACCTCAGAAATGTGACTTACAACGTCTGAAGAGCCAAGACAATTATTGGTATGAAGGGAGGGATGGTTCAGTCATAAAGATCGTTTACGTCCTCAGTAATTTAAAGCTTTGGTCGTTTCTCTCTCTTTTGGAAACGTTTGTGGAACATCTTTCCTCTTACATCCGCAGTTATACATGTTTACCTTCGCAAAGGACTTTATTTTGTACACTATTGGCTTAGGCTAACTAAACAGGAACATTTAACCTCCCGCTGCGGAAAATAACATCTCACACTACTTTATTTCCTTTAAGCTACGACGGTTAACTTAACTGCAAACTTGTACTGGTTACTTATGTCGTAAAATAAGCTCTTCTAGCCTCAAAGTTCATGCTTTACTTGAATCGCTTAGAATTCCTTTGCTAACACCAGTAATTGTTTATAATCGAACACACGGTTAGACAAGGAACGCTTTCTCAGAAAGAATTACGTTCTTTGACCTGTGGAAACCGCCAATTGGTATCAACTGGCTCAGGGTTTAACAATATGGTCATAGGTTAATATTCTGATAAATGAATTCTTCCTTAAATTAAGATCAATGAAACCAAAGAACATCTCGAAAGCAAAGTATATAAAATATGTAGGCACATTAAATTAGTCTCGACAATCTCGCAACGTAGGATACTCCCGTATTACGTTTCGCAATTAAATAATCAATGGACAAACAAATTCTAATTCTGCTTATTTTTACTCTATTTGTCGAAGTAAATCAATAGTCATTAGCCAACATATAATGAAAGAAAAATAAATTTCTATCTTAGCTACAAACTATTTATCCTCAACTGCAACATGGCTTCCCAACCGAGAGGACAACAGCTTGACGTAATCTTCGATATGTAACATGACTCTACTATTTTAAAACCGGGAGAATGAAAGCAGACTTGCCGATAACATAGATATTGCCTTTTCAATGGTATAACTTTTTGCGAGATGTATTTAGACTGAACTTATCTCCCAAAGAGTTCGACATAAATCATCTATCCTTACATGAATATGAATTCTTCCAGCAACCTGTTACCTTGCTGTCATGCTGATACTTTACACTGGCGGGGATACACCAAGCCCCTTACACATTACATTGCAAAACACGCACATTGTAGATTTAATAAGGAAACAGATAAAATCATTAAATAGTTTATTCAAGACTTAACATAACTGATAAAATAAATAAAATTCAAGCTTACCTACAGGTTGATGACAGACAAGTGCTATTCCATTCCCGGCTGCTTTCTGGGCTTTTGTTTCGTTTATGATGCTAGTGATTCCTTGAGAAGGTCTATTAGTTTAGCATGACTAACCCTTTAGAAAGGTCCCATTGTGTTATCTATTGAATAAATTATGTAAAAGTTTTAATTGTTAGTCATTTTTGATGCTCTGACTCATACGAAATAAAGAATACTTTTGATTTGCGTAAGCATTAGAGAAAATGGAGTAACATCATCAAAGCATCGAAGCGAAACAATTACAACTAAAAACATCATAAAGATTTGTGACGTTATCTTTGGTGATACAAACAATAGGGTTAGTGTATTAGTGTCGATGTCAAATAATTTCACATATCCCTTAAATTCCCTTAAACCCTTTATTCTTTCAATGAAACCATCCATTTCACTTTCAGAAAAGGGAATACGACGATGTTCTTGTCAAATGGAAGTATCTCAGGGGAGGCTTATCTTGATGCCAATGTGCGTGGCATTAAATGCCTGGCCTAATGATGAGGAATTGAGTACGAATGGTATGTACATTAGGGATAAATTCCATCTTAACAGTGCCCAGCTACGATGGATCAGTGGAAAATAAATGGTACATTAAGCTAGACCTTCAGGCTGGGCAATGCAATGAACTTTTCTAATCTGCTAAATTCTTTATTATTAATAATAAAACAAAGTGTAAAGAAAGTAATATATTGGAAATACAATAGTATAAGTAGTGCCATGTGAAATAAAAATAAGTATCACTATAATAGAGGAGACTGAAGGGCTCTGGAAAGGCAAGTGCAAGTCTACAAGGAACGGAAGAAAAGCTGCTGTATTTTGGGCTGAACTTCAATATTTTCTATCTTAGCTATAAAATAGAAGATCGGGATATTATTTAATGTATTTTATGTGTTACAGAAGTTTAATAAAATTTAGCAAGACGCGCTGAATGTTCTTAGTTTATGAAACGGTAAAAGTTTTAGGGCCATTGTTTTCACTTCTTCTACATTTTATATATTTTTAAATGTTGACTTGACTATCCTGTATGAAGTTCGAATTAATTACATTATTGAATAAAATAAATTAAAAGACAGAACATTCACCATTTGTAATTGTTCAGTACTTACAAAACAAGGGATACGGCCTGGTAGAGGTATGGCGTCTAGTGCTAGGATAATTATGATAACTGAGCTGACCAAGCATTCTCCAAGAAAGCCTTTCGAAAAATGATTTTTTTTATTATCGTTATGATACATAAGGAAACCATAGTTCTAATTTTACCAATGGCTTCTTTTCTTTTTAATTTTCTGCCTACATCAATTCTAGGAGGCTAACTCTTATAATCATTACAAAATGTGAATGGATTGATGAGATATTCGAAGAAATGATGACTCTTATAATCATTACAAAATATGGATTGATCGATGAGATATTCGAAGAAATGATAACTATTATAATCACTACAAAATGTGGATGGATCGATGAGATATTCAAAGGCATGATAACTCCTATAATCATTACAAAATGTGGATGGATCGATGAGATATTCAAAGGAATAAAAACCACTATTATCGTAACAGTTCAAGTTGGAGATTCCTGGAGAAAATGCTCTTTCTTTAGGGTCTCTGGATGGCTACAGTAGCAACTCTTTCTCTTACATCTGATAATAATAATCACTGAATGCCTTTCCGCTTTAGTATCAACCACTAGCTACGTAATGTTCCCTGATTACAGCGATATATACATACATATATATAGTTCACATCTTGCAATTTAACGGCGCTGACCGGATTCGAACCCACGACATCATGATTACTAAACCAACGCCTCAACCATTGAGCCATCAGGCTCAAAATCTAAGGCGGAGGTTTTATATATAGACATATAACCTTTCGTTTCTATCTCATATAATGATCTTGAAGACACTAGAGAAAGACAAAAACATGACTCTATCATGAATCAATGCTGTAATTTACACATTCAAGGCGTGTGCTCTAACAACTGCGCCATTTCGGTCTTCTCGTTTCCTATAAATTCACCATCAAAATTTTCTCACTTCAGTTCATATGAATGCTGTGATCAGTGTATGGTGAAAACATTTAGCAAAATGAATCCGTTGCACAAGGCAATATTTTTTTAGTTTTCAGATAAATCATCTAACACATAAGGTCTAAGATTAGGTGAGTTCATTTACCTTCACAAAGTCGTTGAAATTTCCACCTTGAAGCTGTGGTCTTATTTACAATAATACAAGGATACAAGGGGACTTAAAAATGGCCATATTCCTATTATTACGAGTACGCTTACTCACTAACATTATGCAAATAGATTTGTACACGGAATACTGCTTTTAGTAATTTTAGTAAAAGTTTTTGTTTGCTCGCCCCTATGAAACCTGTCCAAGTCAGATCATATAATAATAGAGCTTAGACGTAATTTCTACAAATAGGGCTTGGAAACTAACGTGGCGTCTAGATTAAAGCGGAAGGTTACTTTAAAGATTGGAGATCTATTTCTGAAATCATTCAAATTACCCTAGGATTACTGTGAGATTCATTTAAATCTTAATTACATAGTGAGATCCTACCGATTTATTTTTCTCTCGATGAAGCCAGATTTCTTAGTATGTTATGTGGTCCAAGGTCTTTACTCAGTCTCTGTTTTGAAGATACCTTAACGACGTTGTAGTGTAAATACAATTTGATAATTCAAGTATTGGTATTCCAAAACTTTTAAGGGCATTTTATTCACACTGAATCTGAAAGTCATATCAAATATCTAGCTACATGACACCCAAAAATAGCATAGTAAAGCGTTTCTAATTTGTGGTGAAGGGAGTTTGTACAGCTTCTGGACTTCGCTACTTCGTGTACCGACATTAACAAAATCAGATCCTAAGCAGTATTATTATTATTAATGACGTACTAACAGCAAATTGGGTTCCACTTAACAGTTGATCTCTCCCTGCAATCCTACACAGTTTTGTTTTGGGAGGTTTGAGGTAGTCATTGCACATTTATAGATATGACTACTCATTAAGGAATTTATCTTAATTTTTATAGAAATTGTCTTTTGTTTATAATCAAAGTATATAATAAGATCTAACTTTGTAGATTACTGAGAAGAATAGAAGTAAATTACGGTTTTTCTCTTCTTCATCTGTTAACTGCCAGATCCTATACGACCATGTGGAAATAAAAAGGGCCATCAGCTTCTTTCTCAAAATCAGGGCTAGCATTCTCCAAAGCACATTGAATACTCCTTGTAGCACGTGGATCTAGGAGGTTTAGGTAGTTTGTTTGTTTGTTTGCTGAAGCAGTACTGATAAGAGTGATTTTAAAAAATGGTACGTCAAGACTGTGATTTCACCTTATTTGTGACTGAAGAAGGGAAACGTATTTTCAGGTTTTAATATTTATTTGAGGTCCTGAACCTTACACAAGGTAAGAAAAAAGGTTCAAGTCCTTTCACCTAAGAAGCTTGCCGTTACCCTCTAAGTAATAAGTCTAAGATAACAAATAATGGGGTTTTTTACTAAAGCTAGAATCCCGGGCCTGTACACCATGCTCTGAAAGCGGAGACTGCGATGGTTGGGATATGTCCATCGTGGGTCAGACCAAAGGATCCCAAAGGGCCTGTTTGAGAAGAAAGCGCCCTAGTGGTGCCAACTTTGTTCCAAAGACGACTGTAAACGATTTTTTAAACCTGCGTACGTCAACATTAAGACCTCAGAAGACATGTCAGGTGATCAAGATTACTGGAGACAGTTGATTAAAAATAGACTGGATAGTTTACAGGCAAAGCAAAGGCAAGTCGCTGAGTTCAAAAGGGTCTGGAGGATAGACAAGGAGCAGATAGTTTCCAAGAATACGCATTTAATGTGCATCGTGTGATACAGTGATTTCCATTCGCACTTTTGTCTAGGTAGCCACAGCACCCGGTGTTCCAGTAGCATTACGAGCCAAATTTGTCCGGGTAAAAATTCATGACCCACAGATAATATATTGTGAGGGTAGCAAACGTATTGTGACGAATCATTAATTAGGAATGAGTAATCAACTGTGGAACTTTTACTCTTCTTTATGGAATCTAACCCCATGCTGTTCATTTGTTAAGAATTGTCCGTCGCATGCGATTGAGGCCGCATGTCTGAGTTGGGTTGTCGATGCAAACTGAAATATATACCTGATGTTATGTTAACACAGTGAAGCCAAGGGAGTCATCACATAGTATTAATGTTACAACTGAATGTATTTAGTTAAAATATTCTGTTTGTTACCAGGGTTATCAAGGCTAAACTAATGCAACAACAGTCTATGGTAGCGCAAGTCCTAGGTTCTAGCCCTGACTGCTATATTTTGTTTTCGTTCCGATCGAATTTCAATAAGACTGTAACAAATGAACTTATATTTTCTGTGTTGCTTCGCTCACTTTAGCTATTTGAAGATGGGATTAGGTTGCAAGAGAACTACCAGCGTTTTGTTTAGCAAAACTATTTATAAGTCTTAACAAAATTCCTGATTTGTCATCAAGACGCTCGTATAATTAAGAGAATATTAAGCAAGAAATGTTATCCTCAAAATCGCCACTGGAATGCGCTTGCAACGAAGCATGAGCTATGTTTGACTTCTAACGATGTAGTAACATTGCAAAAGCCTAAGAGATTCAATCATAGCCGACTTGCTTTGGATTAACATTCAAGAAGTACTAAAGTATACGTTCCGCTCGGATTATATTCATAAGCAAGAAAACATGGCTGCCAAACATAGTTTGTACACGATATGTTGAAAATTATTTATGATAAAAGCACTGTCAACTGCTTTGACAGTAATAAACAAACCTCTGTTGTCAAACAGTGATTGATCTTCTACATGTGCCACTGCGCATGTATATTGCCTAACGATTCCGTTGAGACCAATGTGCACTTGGGAATTCAATGGATTCCTATCATCTTTTGTGGATTTGATCCTAAACGCCTTACGTTTTTTGTTTTGGTTTATTACAATTGTAGCGTAGTATGTGTGATGTTTTCCACACTTTCTTTTTTCCTGGTTGACGTAATAAATTTTCCACCAGGGAATTTGATTTGTTTGGAATTAATTGTGTCTAGGTCACTTTAGATGAGCTTTGTATTTAATTTTGTTGGAAATGTAAACATGTTTGTTCCGTATGAACACAGTATCTAGAGAAGACAGACACTAGAGGAGGCGCATGGTGACTGGCATGTAATAAACAGAAATGAACAGCGGTTTTACGCACTGAAGTATCTTGTGTAACAACTATTTACAAAAAGCGGTACAATAAAGACAAAGAAAAATCCTACTTCGAATTAATTGGCTCTTTGATCTTTGCCGCTAATAAGAATGGTGACACATTTTCCATGTCTCTTATGACTTTCAAACATCTCTCTTTTTCAAAAAGTTTTTAATTAACTGTTGCAGATATTTAAGAGGGAATATCTGTGTGTCAGTAAAAAATAATTTTGTTTTGGGAAAACGGGAAAAAAGGGAGAAAGAGAGGAAGAAAAGTTGGAAGAATGAAAAGAGAAGAAAAGGAAAAAATGAAAAACCGATAGAAGTACAGCATCTGTTATGAAAAGAACACTAGAGAAATAGAAAAGCATGTCATCACCTGAGGTCGATGATACAGCATCCGTCTTACACCTTACTTTCATACATTGTTCCTTAATTATATCAGTAAATATAGTCTTGATGACTCTGATAAGGCTTCAATGACAAAGTTAAAAGCTCCCAGGTTAAATTTATGTATCTAAGGATAAGTTACAATTTGACAACTAGGGGTGTGTGCTATATAAAAATGATATGAAACAGTTGTGAGTCCTCAAAAAAGGAAGGAAGAAAGAAAGAAGAAAGATAGCGTTACACAGCGCAATATTTAAATTTTGCATCACTGACCAACTTTTCAGGAAAGAAAGAAGAAAGAAAGAACGAAAAAGAAGAATAAAAGGGGAATAGGAAGAGAACGAAAGAAAGAAAGAAAGAAAGAAAGAAAGGAAGAAGAGGGGAAGAAGAAAGAAAAATCCTGAAAGAAAGAGTAAGAAAGAGAGAAAGAAAGGATGAAAAATTTTAAATAAATCAGCCCAACATCCATTGTCCTTTGAACTATCCCTCCATCTATTCCTCTTCAATTTTTTCATATAACAATGCTTGTTATCATCCTGATAGTACTAACATCAACAATACTAATACCAAATACAAAACAAGCAAATTTATCATGTACATTTTAAGTACATAAATTAATATCTGTTACTGGCTTGTCATGCTTTTCAGCTCTTATCTTTAGCAGTAGTTCAGCCCTCATAGAGTATAGAGAGTGCACACATGTTATTCCTAAAGGGAAGACATCTGAATCCCTAAGCGGATGAGGCTGTAAGTTACATATAAAAGCAAAGAAAAGTATGTTGCAAGTAGAGAAAACCCAGATGATGTTTGTTTATCTTCTTCCTATTTTTTTTAGACGCAGCCAACTTTTAAAGAGAGACTTGACAACAACAAAGAAGGTTAGTAAAGTGTCCATAGATTACACTTAAAGAAGCCAACATAAAAGGCTTTCCAAGTGAATATCAATAATGACTGCTACGACGATAAAGGTAGTCCCAAGAGTTCTGATTGGCTGTCAGATATCAAATGCATCCTGATTGGCAGTCAGATATCAAATGCATCCTGATTGGCTGTCAGATATCAAATACATCCTGATTGGCTGTCAAATATCTAAAGAATCATGATTTGCTGTCAGACATTGCAAAGATATTGAAGACTAAAACTCTTCTTTTGTTCGTTATTCATGAACACATAACATTGTCTTCTAGTGTCTGCACGAAGGTTCATTAGTGCAAAGAAGTTTAGATTTTTACTGTACACGCAAGTTCTCCGAAACGCTACTATCATTTCTATGATTGTCCTAAAAACGAAAAGAATTTTAGGAGGGCCTTAATTTTTGAACACTTAACAATCTTTTAAATATCTTTGAACCGCTGCTCACAGGTCAGGCAATACAACATCATTCATGTTAAAGCTACAGAATGTAAGACACGACATTCTTAAAAAGCGGGAAGAGAAGCCAACCCCTTTGTTCCTTTGCCAAAGTCACGACTAGACAAGCTACAGTTTCAGTGTAGTAACAATCAAGCTAACATTAGGGTCAATACCCATTAAGAAAGGGAGGCTCCTGTCGTGGATTGATAGCATCCGGTGGTCTTTAAAGATGACACTGCCTGGTGTTCATCACGCGATGAAACAAGAAATGCTAACAGTGTGAAGGAAGAGGAGTGCAGATTCTAAACATATTATCGGATTACTGTTCTAGATATTCATCATAAACTACAAAACATGTCAGTGTGTCATGCTCTCAATGAAGAAGTGAAGCCTTAGTTGCTGTTTAGCACTGATGATTTAAAGCAATAGCAATTGAAGAATTGAGCGCATCCATAGGAAAGGTTGGCATATGTCCAATTAGGGTATCACAATGTCATCGTGTCATAATAGTGACCATGTCTTACTCCTCTGACATTTGAACTGACTAACAACAATAGATGTACTGTCATTATTATCTGATTACAGACATTGAAATGGAGTATTGAAGTGCCATACCATTGCTTCATTCATAAGTGCTTCTACAATTTAGTAGCATTTAGACTTTAAAAGAATTGAAATTATCCTTTCTTAATGTCATCTGACGCTTTCCTGTAGTACTAAAACTTACTGTTGCTTGAACGTCTCCTGTTAGCTTTAAGCCATACCATCTTACTCCTAGATACATATGAAAGGAAATCCCTCATCTCAGACGTTTTTTTTATTCTTGGTTATGTTCTCTCGTAAAGTAAACTGAAAACGAGTCCTGGTGAGATTCCACGACTTAGAGCGACCCAGGTTAAACCAGCTGAAAGTGTCATACATTCACGGCTAACAATCTAACAATTGGGTAAAAATGAAATTTTACAACAACAATACAGCATGCGAGGAAAATCTTACTTAGACAGACAGGTAGGCAAACAGACCAATAGACAGACAATTATCATACATAGATATTTCTTTATCGGAATTCTCAGTGTGAATCTTTCTTTCCCGTTATGTAATGTAGAAAAAGGAACACTGTATATTTAAGTTTTAAGACTAATTGGCAAGGAGTGCAGATGCAGATTGGTATGACAAAAAAGTTGTTCTCTTTATTAGTTGTTATCTTCCCGACGAAAAAAGAAGGTAGTAAATATTGTGCAAATGTTTGTTGTCATTTCATAACTGTTTACTGATATGATGATATGATCAAACATAGCAATTGTTGATGGCTATTTAGAGATACAATGAAGAGTAACAGGTGTATAAGTTTTCTTAAAATAAAGAAAATGGCAACATTGCGAAACAAATATGCCACCAAAGTAACAAACAGAAACATGACAGACGCCAAATACTGTATCGATAACTGCACTACAAAATCACACCTACCTGCCTGGACACATCAAAGCCAAATGCAGCAACACTTATTCCGCATTTTCGCCCCGTCATCCTAGATTACTGGATGCATTGATGCGATTCGCTTAACATAAATCAGGATCCAATAGTGAGCAGGAGAGGTATAAAATCTACTCCGCTTCTAAGCTACAATAACTGAATTCTAACAGCGAGCCTATTTGCTTGGAGTACTAACGACCCTGAGTTGATGTTAATACATTACATATTTAATGCGAAACCTGTAAGACAAGAAGCATTTAATTAAACTACTGTCTATACTTAGAGGGAAAACCTGTCCTCGCGTCACCTTTAAACACAATATCATTTCTGTACTGTTTTCTAATGATTACAAAATTAAAAGGTCTTCTGCCTTTAATTGGTTTTCACTTAAATGAATTTATTGACCATTGTTGTTTTCGACTTTGTAATTATAGCTAATTTTGTGTATTGCTTCTTGCAACGTAACACATAGTATGTTGAGTGGCGTTCCTGCTGTAATAAATAACCTAAAGGTCAATACTTTATTCTTTTGTAATTTCTCTGAAGAGACGTTCTGTACTTTGAGTATCTGGCTACAATTTGATAATGTCTACGACTGACCCACATAACGGCCGAAGGGTTCAA
>JAAAKM020000240.1:0-28677 GCA_010016025.2 Alatinidae sp. Z8VKAUB7J3 | reverse complement strand
AAAGTGTGACCTCACGATTTAATGAATATCAGAAATTTGATAATTTCTTGGACTCGTTGCTTTCTTCTTGTTGACGCAAATAACCTGTCCAAATTTGAAAACGATACAATAAGCAATCAATGAGATATGCCCTTTCAAACTTTAAATCGTGGCTATCAAAACCTTGTTAAATAAACCCAGTTTACAATCCTATGAACTGAGGAAAAATTAACAGTGTTTCCTTAAGGACTTTTGCAAATTCAAACAGCCGTTTCTCGCAGCTGGTATGAGATTTGAGCGCAATATTTCGTATACGGGCATTCGGTGGAAGGGTTAACATTGTGATATAGTTATGATTGCGATTCCTCGAAAAAAGTTTTTTTGACGTCATCACTTTAGTACTCTATTTCTATCCATTAGAGAATATTTTTTTCATTAACAAATTTTTAAATTATCAATTACATGAATTCAAAAACGTCTGGGGTAAATTGGTTTGAAGTGAATTTCGAGGCCGGCAATAATTTAATGGCTGTTGTCTTATGCGAATGTAGATTCTACTAAGCAGACTACGTCAAGAGAATATTGTTGCATATAGTTTCTTCATATAAACCATCACTTCAGAAGCTTTGCTTTGAACTTGATAACCCACTGGAAATATTTGTTTATTATTATAAGTTACGTAAACTTTAAGGGAATTGTTGGTGGAAAATATGAGAACAGAAAACCCTGATTGTTTAGTTATCAAGGGACTATGTTCCCTCTTTCATATTCTAAACCAAATAGAATTCCCATCAGCACCGTTTTATGTTAAAACAATGGTGAATAATGAATATAGAATTCATATGAGAGATTCACAAGCAAACAGTGTTACAGTGAATTCTATTTTGGGCTTGCTGCCTATAAACAATGATATATTTTAGAGTGGGAGATGACTTATAGCAGTAGCAATAGAGGATCGACCTGCCTATTTGTTTAAGTAATGTAATATCCATCTTTTAACTAAATAATTCTAGTTTCATAATCCTTGTCTAAAGTCAGTTCGGAATTGCCAGGTCAATGAGAATGTCAAAGAAACAAGAGGCGTTTTCTATCCATATGAATAGCTTTGACATGATTGAGTTTGTTATGAAGTTCTCAGGGGCTTTATGACATGATTCAGCTTTTTATAAAGTGCCCCTGTGAAAGGAGCCCAGATACAGCTTTCGGTGATAAATATCATCTTTGAGACGCAACGCAGCAGGGGGTTTCTCAAGGGTTTCTTCTCATCATAATCTTGCTTTATCGTTTATATTAATGGTCTTGTTTATAAAGTTCAGTTCCAATTTTTACTGATTGTACACCAATTAGTACAAGTATGATTTCTTTCAAATTGGACACAGAATGCTTAAAATAGCACTCTGTTAGAAACGTTATCATCCTGACAAAAAGTACCAGAAAGAGTCCTTATTGCTACAACAATGAAGCACAAAATTATGTTCTCCAGTAGAAAATAATGATAAACTTCATACCAAAATAATTTACAACCACTTTGAGAGACCAGAATTCCCTGTGGTAATCACCTATAAGATCGTATGGAAAATTAAAACAGACAATCCTAAAAGCCAATCTGGTTTATGGGTGAAAATTCACTCCATGTGTTTATACATAAAATATATATACATTATCCCTGGCGGCCTATTTTAGAAAGTCGGGGGTTGAGATGGCTTTTTAGCCCGCGCCTTAAAACTTGAATGCCTGATCAGTTGATTCAATACACTTGAAACCTGATAGAAGTTATTTTTGGACTTTTCCCCACGCGTTATAACATTATGACGTCTTTGATGAAATTTTCATGAAGTTATCCCTCACTATCCAGAAAATCTCCTCATTCAATTATGAATTACGAAATAAATTTGTCGCAATTGTCATTTTTTGTACCACTCACCATATTTTAAGCTATATCTCTTATACAAAAAATACACCAATCACAAAGCTGTAGATTAAATTGAAGAATCTGATTGGTTGAAGGGAATCAAGGAAAGGTTACGTTAATTAGAGTGTTGACATTTAATATGTATGTAGGTAGGATTAGTAAGAATTAGTAATCAGAAGCAGATGAAATCAAGTGGTTAGCAGCATTATTTTCAATACCAAGCCTCTTTGATGATGATATGAAACACTTCCCATGATTCACTAACAAGCATAACGACTTGTCTTCATTATTACGAGTACCATTGTTAAAGGTATAAAAAAGGAACATACCCTTGGAGTGGCACATATCATTTATCACTGTATATTGTCTTAGTATATAAAGAGTGAAATTAAATGATACGGATGTTTTCACCTGAAAACCGGATCAGCAACACGATTTAGTGCAGCAATTTAGACTGTGCAATAACTAGATGATAGGTGCACTACTTTCAGGTTTTTCTCACCCTGTAATAGGTACGGACGTGTGCACTGAACAAGATTCTGAGCTTTCCTTAAAATATTCATGTTTCGCAATACATAATGCTCTTAGCAAACTTAGCTGAGAGTGACTGCAAACTAATCAAATTGCTCTTAACCACATGGGCGCATGGCCAAAGGGACTGAGGGGGCTGCAGTTTGTTAAAATGTTATATTTTTTCGGGCAAAAAACTTTTCCGGGCCCTTTTATAATTCCTCAATAAGAATCGATTCAACCGTCTGCAGAACCGTCGATTCATGTCCCAATAATCTTCGGGCAAAGGAGTGTTTTTCCGGGAAAATAATTCATGCCCCCCCTCCCCTTCAATATTTTTTGCCCGTTGCCCCTATGCTTAACCATGCATCGCTCGTAAGTAGATTATATGGCGCTTTGTTGATCCACCAAAGCAAATTACAGATGAAAACGTATCAGTGGGCACTGTGAAAGATATTAACTGCAACAAAATAATGAGTTTATGTAGCATTATTAAGAAGAGACGAGTTGAAATGTTAATTTGAAAAGATACTAGAGAAATAGATAATATGCCACCACCGGGGATCGAACGCGTGACCCATGCTTTTACGTCGTGTGCTCTACCAACTGAGCTACGTGACCTCCAATGTTAACACACCGTATGTCCTCCAATAAATGCCACCCTCTAATAAACAACATATCTCGAAAAGCGGTGTTTATTAGACAACTGACCAAATAAGAAATATAAAATAGTTTACACAAGTTTAACGTGTTTTTTTTAGTCAGCAAATTCTTCCACAACTGAAAATAAAACCCCTCTTTTCTGCTTTAATCATTCGTCACGAACACTTTTTGCATGAATTTATTTGATTGATAACATTTTTCATTTTATAATACAACCGCCCTCCATTAAACGCCGCATTCAAAAGCTAAAAATTGTAATAAACGCCGCGGCGTTTATTAAAGGAAATACGGTACCCTATTTCTCTACGTTTTTGTGTTAAGATAACAAACGCCGTAAGATAAGTATTTGTTCAAGACCCCTTCCCCTAAGAAGGATTTTACGAATGTTATATATCCAGAAACATTTGGTGATGCCTTTTCTTGGATATAGCTTATACGACAGTAATAAGACTCAGGTAGACGTACCTTTTACGATTGCGCGTATACTTAACCAACCCAGGAACTCATCAAAAAATATATTAGTGTAATCTATCGATGCTCCACCTACTTAGGATAGTGTGATAAATGTAAATGATCGCCTTCGTTTAATTGTGACTTGGTCTTAGAATATTAACAAAGAAACTAGATTTGCCGTTTTTCCTGAACTATGCCTTGTTTATCTCATGTTGTGAATGAAAGGTTACAGGAAGGAAATCTTTGTTAAGCAAGTGCACACATGAAATTAATAGACTGCGGTTATATCTCAAGGAAACAATTCGAAATTAACTACCGCAACATAGCGAGTTAATAACACACAGCTCCAAAATAGCACATCCTCGTAAATAGCGTATCAGATCTCAAACAATGAACAGAATTTAAGTATCAAGGGGCGTATAATACCTAGGATGACGTTATAAACCCACAACCTTTACATTTAGCATTGTTTTGTTGAACGGGCAAGGGTAGATTTGCTCTTGCAAGACCTCGAAGAATTTTAAGGTGAATTCCGTCTTAAAGTACTGCTTACAGCAGTGCCACTACTTTCGCATGTACAGTCTGTATGTTTCCACTTTTGAACATTGACGTAATAGTTTTAACGATGTTCTGGGCTGTTATCTTTACAGTGGCGGCGGTGCTTGAGGAGAGGTAATGGGGCGTCAATCCCTCGACGTTTTGGAGAACGACGTTTTTCTCGTAAAGAAAACAAACAAAGAAAGAAACGATAAAACTTGAAAAGAAGAAGAAAAGAAGAGAGAGCCCTTTTGACAAATCATATTGTCAAAGATGCAAAAATCTTCTCTGAGCATACATTGGCATAACCCAACCTCGTGACCTTTGATAATCCTTCTGCCCCCCTCCCCCCATTCTTGACTTGATGGCGCCTCCCATACCTTGATTATGTATAACTTACGTTCTTGTAAAAATAAGTGTATCATCTACTCATTTCCAGTTCCTAATAAAGTTTGTCGAACAAATGACGTCATTTTTGGGAGAAAGGCGAACAGAACTTGTGAGACAAACTTAAATGGTTAATTACCACGAAAAAACCAAAGGTGTGTAGGTGTCGTATACTCACACTATCTTATAGTTATTACTTATTTTATAATCTGGTGATGAAACCAACTAACCACAGATCATTTGATCGTGTGCGCTTTCCTAACAGCTTCTAATCCTTATTAATCCTTTTCTCAAACCCTAGATTATAGCATATTTGTTATATATTATGCAAAACTCCACTATGTTAAATTTGTAACATGAGAAATTATGAAACTGTAGATTGTTGGGTCAAAAAACTCATAAATTACTCTAAAAAGGTGACTCATCATTTAAATGGAAAAAGCTGCATTTGCATGACTCCAATTAGCATAAAGGATTTGACGTGGGATATTGCCTTCTTAACATAGCGTTGTTGTTACTGACCGCAGATTTGTGTGTTGATTTATCTTGATGAGCAACCTTGTTCTTTTTAGTTCTTATATATTTTGTAAATTTGGAGTCCTGTCTTTGTTTCTGAATATTATGACCCCAATTTCTGATCAGAGTCTTGTTTTAAGAGATCTTCAACTTAAATAAAGTAAAGATGATAACAATGTTTTAGTATGAAAATGATAATAGACAGCATATTGATGATTATGATAACAACATTGAAGATAATATAATAATATAGATAACATAGGACTATTGATTGGCGTAACAAAACAGTATAGTTTGACACCCTAGGTTTTGAAGAGACACTACAGAAATAAACGATTTGTTGCCACCAAACTCGCGCTCATGACGTCACTTTCTCTGTGTGTACTACACCAACCGAGTTAGGTGACCCCTACATTGACATACTCTATTTTACTGGTCGCCACATTATCTCCCAATCATTCACCGGTGGACATCAAATTCCTGTTCAACGCACTTAGAGACCAGCCTCGGTGTGATGTGACTTGGCCAAGAACATCCTCTCTTCTCGATGATGCATTTAATTTGCCAGGGATATGATCCGGATCCGGATGTTGCAATGGTTGAGGCGTTGGTTTAGCAATCATGAGGTCGTGATTCGAATCTGGTCAGCGCTGTTAAATTGCAAGCTATTGTGGTAATGCTCCACTCTTCGAGAATTATATATATGTATATTATATTATATATATATGTAATTATGTAAATTAAATATATATATATATATATATTTATGTATAATTTGCCAATGAGATACACCTACCAATTTATCAGATATATATAATATTCAGAGAGAAAAACTACATTTTTTGACGTTTCGAGGTAATTAAGTCTTGTCGAAGGTGGCTCAGTACTTTTGGTCACCAATGTCTTGATACAAATATCAACTTTCGGATTCACATTAACAGAGAAACAATGATTCGTAAGTGCCTAAACTCTTACTTCATGTTGACAAGAACTATATTATTAGCAGCTATTGAAAACCATGAGACCCCCAATCAAATCCATCATTGATCTCGGAGTCAGTGTTGATAGAGGCTCCAGTTAAGTGAAGGTATACACTTTTAAAAGGGACGTTGTAAAATGTAAATATGACCTGGACAGAAGCCAGTTTTATTTGATATGACGTTGTTTACATTTTAGGTATAAAGCCTTTAAAGCTGTAAAAGGTCGCAGGAGTATTGAGGTAAACTTGATAGCAGGAATTTCCAGCAGTTTTATGCTATATCTGACACTGCGGGTTGGAAAGGTCAGAAGAAACTTTCTTTAATTTGTTTGCTTATATCTACTTATATTCATTAAGGGAGATGAAGAGCCCATTTAATTTGGAAAACCCCTGTACATCGTTATTACTATTACTTTATTATTATTTCTGATACTCTCAAGACTGTTCTTATATCCTGGTAAATGAGCTACAATAGCGGATCACAACTAGTGGTCTTTGTATTGCAGCTTCCTTTTCTTTCAATTTTTAAAAAATTATTATTATTATTAATATTATTATTATTATCATTATTAAGTATTTAATTTGACATTTTTTGAGGTAATCCCGCATTATTCTCTTCAAAATGCTAGCTAGGCTAACAATCGGCAAAATAAAAGAGTTTTATGTAAGCATAAGAATATATATTACTGCAGCCATGTTGTACACTCACAAATATACTCCATCGATTTTTCGTTTAAACGTCTGCAAACATTACAATTCGGCTGTTACACTAGCATGACTTTCGGATAATCCCCTCCTTTATTGATGCGTACATATTAGGTGAAACACTTCAAAGGTAAATTACGACTACGCACCCCATTCCCTGCAATGCAGCTCTTGCTTACAAATGTTTATTTCACGAGTTACAAAAACACTTCTTAAAAATTGCCGCTCTTTAGTTTCCGTAATTTAGCAAGCAACTCATTTTGATCAAAAAATTTTTTGCCGATTCTCGTCAGTCGATCTACATCGGTAATAAATACATACATGAGAAACAATTTAGAACTAAGGAATACGATGGGATAAAAGTTACGGCAAAATGCGGATGGAGATGAAATTACATAACCATTGTTGATGGAGCTCTAAAGCATAGATGCCTTAAAAACACACTCTTTTTCTCTAAACAAACTTGACTTCTACGCGAAATAAAATGTGACGATAGAGTGGCTTGAGCGAAAACTATATAGAATTATACTTACTTAGTCTATTAGAATATTTACACGTAACTCTCGTAAAAATCACAGATTACACGTAGCGAACAGTGTCTACAATGCAATTGACAAATTACATGAAATACAAGTCCTAAATACAAATAACGCGGAACTGCACTAAAATACAAACCAATCAGAGTTAAGAACAACAGGATATTAATCATACGGTAAAAGTAGTTAACATTGTGAAACTAGTTACTCGTAATCCAGTAATTAAACAAGGCAAACATGAAAACGAGGCTATTACGTAAAACACAGCAGAAACGTGAGAGTACTGAGATGAATCATAAAATATGTGGAAACTAATAAGAAAAGAAACTAGAATGATAATGAACCTACTAAACGAATGACTACAACAACAACAACCATCAAAGAAGAAGAAAAACTATTTATAAAAAATCTCATGTCTTCACAAAAAACAGATTCTAAAACCGTTAAATGAAACTGCGATCGTCTCCTATGTAAAAGTGAAAAATGTTCTTTACTACAATTTATTGCGCAGTCAGTGTTTCCTATTAGATGGCCCTCTATTGCTGATCTGGTTGCTGTTGTTGCAACAATTGCGTTTTCAAGTTCTGCAGTACCATTAATATGTTTAACAGGGACGGGGAGCAGGGGGCAGAGGGTACCATGACCTCCCAAAGATTTGCCAAATCTCAATTTTTTCTAGTTACCACTCTTTAGCTTTATCAAAGTTGAAATTCATTGTGACAGTTATTGTGTCACATTCTCAGCAAGAAATACATATCAAGAAGAAACACCCCTTTCCACACATGACCAATGGCACCTTAGTGGAATGTGAAACAATAAATTTGAACCCAGCCTACTTGCCCCCCTCCTCCGCCAATCCACCTTACCTTCCCCCGTCGCTGTTAAGTGTTCATACCATTACTTATTTTTAACAATGAATATCAGCGGCAAACCAAGCACCAGGCTGTTTAGTTGGGGAAGACTTTGCATCCGGTGTTAAACCTTATTGACTTTCTCCCTTAGATTCTTTACCTAAACTGTTACTAGGGCTCGTAATATTAAATCCATCATCCGGGTTGTAAAACCCTTTAACTCTCTTAACTTTGTCTCCGATATCAAAATTCGTTTGTTTATTTCACCGATGAACGAGGAAACCAGCCGTAGGAGATATTTGGTAAAGCACCGTCAACCATGGGAGTGGGCAGCCATCTCAAACTAGATACACATCAAGTTGATAACAAACCACACCCACATTTGAAATCATAAGAATTCTTAAAGTTTGTCAACTCCGGCAAGGGATATAATAATGCATCATGTTAAATTGAAAAATTAAAAAAGACAACAGAAAAAAGCTGATTAATATAGGTATGTGTAAGACCAGAATAATTACCCAGACAAGGGCCAGAATACAACTAACATTCAAACTAAAAAATTTGGTCTGATACTTTTTGATAAATGTGTATTGTCTGATTCGAGCGCAAAGAAAGACTGACAAACAACGATAAATATTCAAATGTGTATCTTAATACGAGATACACCTGTATCTTGCTTACGAAATTCACTGTGCAAGATTTACAATAAGTCTCCATCTCTATTTATTTACATAGAAGGTATAATTCTGTCACATTACATCATTACTAATCTATTAACCTAAGCACATTTTGCGGCCATAACGGCCTGGCACTATTATGATGTAATGCACCATTACGGTGCTTGACGCTATCGTAATGCGCGGATGGTGTTACGACTACAAATACGTCAAAATGCAAAACGCTGCTTTTTTGTCTCCAAAAATCTGTGCAGCCCGAAGAGATTGAATGACTGAAGGGGCGTAAAGCCTGGTCATATGTTTCAAATATGTTCTAAATAATTTTGGCTAAAATTGAACCATGGGTTTGGGAGGAGTAGAGCGGTATAAAGGTATACGAAGTGACACATCGACGGTTATATCATAGATAACGAGCTTATTAATTTACTAATAATTTACAAAAAATGGCTGATTTATGTATTTTTCACAAGTGTTTCTAAGCTGGATAGTGTCTACAACAGTAGTTCCCAAACTTTTAAAGTCACCGCCCAGAAACTTGGTTGCCGAAACACATCCTAAGCTCCCTAAACACATTAATCTATGAAAATTGAACCTCTTGTGCTCGTTGTTGGCGTAGTACCATTGAGGATCGTCAACTATCAAACACATTTAGGAAGAGTTCGTCATTCACAAAAAAGTTTAAATCTAAAATCAGCAATAAAACGTTAACGGCAATGAAACACGTTCTACAGTATTTAGTTTTACTGTCCCTAAAATGTTACAAGCGCCCCAAAGGGAACGAAACTGCCCACTCTGTGAACCACCGGTCTACAATGTCCCATTCACTACTAATCTGGACAAACCACTTGAGTCATGGACTAGTATCATAGATGCGGATGAGTTGAAGTATTAATGATTTGGTGAAGTTATGGGACAGATCATTCCATTTCCACACGTGGTCACGCTTACAACAATCCAGCTAAAAGATTTGTAGTTTTAGAATGTGATTGGATGATAAACAATTGGAATCAAGTCATTGCGAAAGAAACAGAATGTGATTGGATGATAAACAATTGGAATCAAGTCATTGCAAAAGAAACCGAATGTGATTGGATGATAAATAACGTAAGTTAAGCTAGCAAATTTGCCTTGGTATTTAATTGTATTAATTTTAGAAATAATGGTAATGGAATTTATTTGCGGAGTCGCTTCTATTACGATATGACAATACAACGAGACCACGGTGTGAAGGTAATGATACATAATCTCAAAATGTGGTTTATCTATTTTCTCAGTAAATTTCCAACTCACGATATCCCACATGTCCTTAATAAGATATGAGAAGGATGATTAATTGTGAAAGGTAGTGACCTTCAAGTAACAATCAACATTGACCTTTCCACAACACGCTAGCAGACATAGCTATAGCTGACACGACAGGAGTCTCCTTGTGCCATAGGTGGTAGAGCGAAGTTGCAGTCGAGGTGCTGAAATCTAGCGACCATCTGAGGTATCACTTTGATTAGGTCGAATTCCGAGCTTAAAAGTTTCACTTATTTGTTCCTAAAATCCTTGGAAAGCGGATTCCGTGTATTAAATATCCAAACTGCGTAACAGTGTTTGAAGAGCTGTCACTACTTACCGAAATTGGGGAATCAATCAATTTTTTGAAAAAAAGACAAAAATGAGGGGCCGTAGACTTAAAACGCGCTTCCAACGCGCATGCGCAGTTTGTCTTTCTTATCTCATCAATGCTTTCACTTGGGCAGCCACAGATTTCCTAGCGATTCTATTTCTGATGAGAGTAAGAACGAGGGAGTTAACAAGGAATACCTTTATAACGGTCAGGGTTTATATCATTTATTGAAATAAGCCGTATAGAAAGCTAGCTATTTACAACCGTAAGCGGCACAAAAAGGAAATATCTCGTCGAGAAGAAAGGATTTAAAATGTCGGTTTTGAAAAGAACACTAGAGAAATAAAAAATATGTCAACACCGGGGATCGAGCGTGGGTCACGGGTTCCATCCCCGGTGGTGACATATTTTCTGTTTCTTTAGTGTTCTTTTCAAGAAATATCTCCTCTGATTTTCTCAAACCTCGTGGTTAAGGAAACCAAACGTCAATTACTTCGAATGTCAGTTTTGAAAAGAGCACATTCGATGAAAGTTCGAATGTATTGATGAGTTTCATATTCTCTAGAAAGTATAAAAAACCAATATTTCTTTTAAGTAGAGGGTTAGTGGCAAGGGCGTGGTCAGTCAATTCTGCTTAGAGGTTGCCCTTTTCGTATCTGCGAACACATAGACAATGAAGTTTGTTTGGTTATACAAGCTAACGTGGGAAGATTAATAAGGATTCTCGTGACGGGAGGAGGGCTGCATGTGACCCCAATACCCTAAGCAGATTTAAAATGAAAACTTTATAGGGAATATGTAACTATAACGACAAAAGTCGGTGAATTCTCGATGATACTTTGCACTTTCAATGAACTTTAGATAGTATAATGGGCCGGATGGCAGTCCTTCCTTGGTCAAATGGCATGGCACAGAGACGCTAGTTTCCAAGAGCATTGAGGTGGATGTCGATGTTCACCGTTGGATGATTGGGAGCTAATGTGGCGACTAACGGAACAGAGTATACGTCTGTGGTCGCCTAGCTCAGTTGGTACACGCCGCGAAAGCGTAAGTGACACGCTTGATCTCCGTTGGTGACTTATTTTCTATTTCTCTAGTGTTCTTCTCAAACATTGGAGGTGTGGTAAGGGAATTTCACAATCTCATTCTGAAAGAGAGGATTAGTAGCATGGAGTGCACAAAATGGCCTTCAGTGATACACTCACGAGGTACCAAAGTGTATCGGATACGTTTTCTTTCAATTTTTATTAGAAAGACAATTTGTTAACAGCAAGATTATAGACGTGTATCAGATCGAATGGGTACTATCTGTTACAATTGGCTGCCTTCATAACGGAGGCCTTAGTTTTACATGGTAAGAGCAAATATTGCACTAGGATACCACATCATTCCGCAATTCACCTACTGTCTCTTTAACCTGCGACGCAAGTATCATAAGTTGCTCTGCAGTGGACTCAGGTCGGCTAGAATCTGCTAAACAATGAACTGTTGTATACTTGTGTCTTTATCTCATCAGAGAAATTCCACCTTCTCTAAAATCCCTGGTCTTAAGAGTTGAGCTTCTGTGGCAACCCCAGTGAAAATATGACAGTTGAAGGTTCTCCTTGCTGAAGATTAAGATCCATAGAGAAGTAGATGCCAAGAAAGCAATTCAACCTAGATTTCTTAAACGAAGAACAGCTGCTTATTTTCCATCAGTGACAACTCCTACTATGAATATCATCCTTAGACTTTCGACAGGGCTTTAATACCAGGTTTTTTAATCTAAGAAAGTTCTATGCTACCAAAATTTCCTTAATGAGCATTGAACGTTGTTTCTCTCAATTGTTGTTTTGCAAGTGCAATGTGTAGTAATCTGCAATTAGAGGGTCCTAACTTGTTTACCAGTGCAAGAGGAAGCGCAAACAGTATTGTTGTTTGCTTTTATTTGATTCCGGCGATCTAACGCAAGAAAAACAATGTCATTACATTGTGAAACCAATTAATTTGTCAGGCAATTTCCTATAGCTATTCATTGAAAAATCTCACTTACCCCTTTGGTATACTTTGGATCCCTTTGGACCTCTTGTCTTAATTTTACCCGCTTTCAAATCTCAAATACCTCTTAAGGGAGTCCCTGGACATCACCGTATCCCACTGTAGAAGGATCGTATTCCTGCTTAATAGTATCGTACAATTCATGACAACCTAGGATGATGTAAGCGTAAGACTAAACTATTCATGCCTCTTATGATGGGTTCTAGTAGCAAATAAAGTTGGATATGTTCCTTAGAGTAGAAAATACTAGATTTGATCATTTATTGAAAAGCAATCATCCGTCGAAAGATCAGGCTGATAGCCGTATTTTCACTGAAGGTTAGAGAGCACTTCAAGATTTTCTGATTACTGAGCGATAAGACGCATCCCACGCTCATCTATGTTTGGGATTATGATCCAACATCCTCAGTTATATTTACTAATTATATTTGTAAATGTAGGCTAATCTATGGAGAAGTTAAGCCACTGGTTGCGGGAGAAGGTTCATTTCAGCTATTTTAGGAGACTCGAAGGGGTTAGGGAACGATGGATAACGAAGGACGTTGATCATCAGGAAAACATACTTAGATCTGCACCATTGTACTGGTCTAAAACTTTTCAGTATACCGTGGACATAACCTGTGTTCTAAATGAAATGTCCACAAGAAGTATTTTCCGAACCCACTCTTTACTTTTACAAAAATACAAATTGTACAGTACATTGTAAACATTTTGTAGATATAACGCTATCCCATGTAATATTGGAATTGTAGTGTTTAACTCAACAACCGATCAAAAATTTAAAAAAGAACACTAAAAAAATAGAAAGTATGTCACCATCGGGGATCAAATCTGTGATCCACGATTTCACGGCGTGTGCTCTACCAACTGAGCTAGGTGACCTCCGATGTTAACATACTGTATTTCTCTAGTGGCCACATTACCTCCCAATCAGCCAACAGTGGACATCGACATCCAGCTGAACACAACTGGAGACCAGTCTCTTTATGCCATGTGACTTGGCCAAGGCAGGACTGCCATCCGGACCGTCATTAATCCAAAGCCCCTAGAAAGTAGAAAATATATCGAGAAGAGACGATTTAAAATGTCTGTCTTGAAAAGAACACCAGAGAAATAGGAAATATGCCACCACCGGGTATCGAACCCGTGACGCATGATTTCGCGGCGTGTGCTCTACCAACTGAGCTACGTGACCTTCGATTTCAACATACTTTATTATCGCTATTCGACACATTACCTCCCTATCATCCACCGGAAGACATCGAGACCCAGCTCAACTCTTTTTTCGATGATACGATCTAGTATTATCAAATTAAAGTTTCTTCAAAGAACTGAGCTTAAAGTTCCGTTGACAGACACAATTTAACGGTAGTGTTTCTTAGGCATTGACTAGGGTAACTTGAATGTAAGAAGATGGTAGGAAACAGTAAGGTGGAAAAAAAAGGTAATTTTAGTTATCTCATATTTTAAATTACTATGTCTGTGGGTTACAAATTGTAACATTTCATTACATAGACATAACAGTTAGGTATTCTTGCCTTCAAATGGTTAGAAATCATTAGAGCTTTCTTGAAAATGAAAAATTATTATGTTTGAAATGACTTTCGCTGTGGTCTGATAATGTAGAACAGCACCACCATCACAATAATTTTGTTCATCTTTATCATCATCATCATCATCATCATCATCATCATCATCATCATCATCATCATCATCATCACATCATTATCATTATCAACAATAGATAGTGGTCCACTGATAGGCGTAAGCCTTGCTCCATCACCTTCCAGTTTTCGCGGTTAATAGCTACTTTGCACCAAGTAGCCATTTTGCCTACTTCTTAAGGCTATTTTTATTATTAGTCTTTCATATGTTATTTAAGCTTATCTGAAGTCTTTGGTGACATTTAACGTCAAGTTTCTCCTCTAGGTTCCAAGCTTCTGTTCTGTGAGTCATCACTAGTAGTATACTTATACATTGATAATAAAAGTTCTTTCTTATGGCAATGGCATTTTGCAATTAAATTGCTCTTGCTCTTTTAAAAGCTTGCCAACCTCCTTTTGCACTCTTTCTTAGCTGGGATTAGGTTTTGATGATTATCCCAGGAAGAAAACAAGTGGACGTCGCAAGAAGAACTTGATGCAGTAGAATCTCCTCATCAATGTTTGCTGGAGTGTTTGGTATAATTTGGTTCCTTTTTAAGATTCATATTGAATTGTATTTTCTTGCTGTTTGAGTTCAGATCTTCTAACACCATATGTAGTTGATTTGGATCTTATAACATATATAATATGAACTATAAATCTAGTATAAATAAGATGATTTAGGAATACGTGAATCCAGCCTGATAATCAAACAGCCTCAATCTACCAATCGCATTGCGGTATGACCAAATTTTCGCAAAATACTCTCGGTTCCTGAAGCACACGGAAATTGGAAATAATCATGGCCGAGCCCTTGTATTTGTTACCTGTCAAACGCAGGTGATAGCTGCGCCATTCTAAGACATTTTGCTGAGAGTCTTTCAGAATTTGGGAATAATAGTTCATAGAAATAATACAGCAAAGAGCTGGTGTAGCGCCGGGGGTTAGCAGTGCAGATTTTGTATAATCACGAACCAAGGTTGGCGAGGTAATTATGAACCGAAGATCAAAGTAATTTCTCCAAAGGGTTTGAATTGAAATGACCTATTTCAACAGGCTGTGATATTTTTTTGCAGAGAAAGTTGTTATCGTTTGCATGCTGATGCACGATCGTCAAAAATTTTCAATACCCTTTGACTCTGTGAGGGTACAAGTAGTTGTCTTGACTGATGTTTCAACTGAGTCAAATGTTAACTGCAGACTCTACTACCTTAGGCTCTTTGATTTATCAACAAAGCAGGCTGGTATTTAGCCTTCTGTATGTTGAAAGTGTGATTTTGAATGCCATTCAGGTTTCAAATATTTCTTTTATTGGCCGTTAGCGTATTCACCATTCATAATTGACTTTGTACTCAAGAACAGATTATTTCAATTGAATATATTTTCCATTTACTAGGCCTATACACCTTTCTTTTATTTTCATGTAAAAACTCTTTTAACTTCCAAGTAAAAGAGAGGTCTTACTAGATATTGAGAGTTGTAGATAGCTTGTGAACGTGAGATGTGGCTTGCGGGAGTTTTCGAAATTGGGTTATTTCAAACCCAATCTGATGCCCATTTTACAGATAATATGCTATCTGACAAAATAGTATGTACTTATGGTGTTCATACTATTTTGTGGTGTGGGGTCGTTGAAGAGCGCAGGTTAAAACACGTTCCCAGGTTATCTCCCTCTAAAATTTCCACTATTAACATGACACCAGACTTTGTTTCTGTATCCTCTTGTTGAAGGCTCCTGATTTCTATAAAATTTGTCTTCAAAACTGTTGAACGGCCTTTGATCTGTAAATGTTTCTAAAGATTTTCATCTTCGAGAATTCGCAGCTACATTACAAACGTGAAGATCTCTTATTTTCTGGACATTGTAATTCTAAGTGATTCCTTCGGTGCTGTTTCTAAAGCGGCCCACAGACGCTCAATAATATCGACGGACTTTAGTAATGAAACTTCACTTTCATTGACAATACTGGCTCATTTCACTAGAGCCTTTCGTTACCGACATCGCAGCTATCCTTCCTTTCGCTGTCGCAACCAAACGGAAACGAATTAATAACAAACGAGACGGACTGAATGGGCCAAAGAAATGTTTACAGCATCGGAGTACTACACATTTGGTTTTACTTGGTCAGTTCTAACACACGGTGTGGCTAAATCTTTAACTGTTTAAATTCCTTCCAAAAGTCGCTTTCAATGGTATTTGATTCTTCCTTTAATCCTCCCTTCTTGCTTCTTAGCTCTTAAGCCTAATCATTCACTTTATATTCATTTTCCAGTACACATGAAGTAACTCTTGTCAACCAGTTAAAACATTTTCATTAGCCATGTTTCTCTTTGGAGATTCAATGTGAGACTGAAATATTAGGAAGAATATCACATGCTGTAAGCAACAAAAAATATTGACGGATTGTCAATAAACATGTACATATTTTAGTTTTTGTTAACATATTATGCAATGTTTCAAACATTGCCCACAGACGATCCATAATATTGTCAATATACAGGTTATCAATATTATTAGCAATATTATTGAGCGTCTGAGAGCCGCTTTTATCTTCTCATTTTAAGCTTATTATTGGCTCCTTGAAAACGTCCAAATTCCCGTTAATTTCTTTTGTTAATGCGATAGTAGTCCCAAAGCGAGAGCCATTCTGGTTTAGCATATTAGCAAGAGACAAGGTTGCCATTTGACCTGAGTTAATCATCTAGATTCAGGACTTTTATATGGATTCCACTTCATACATAGTCCTTCAAACTTCATATTTATGATGGTGACTTTGTCTTCAAATCTGAAGTAAAGACGTAAGACATCCGTTAGCTGATACTACTTCGAAAATCAGTAATAGTAGTTAGTCTGTATCTTTGGTTGAAAACACAACCAATAACTCGAACCTGCATAAGGTTAGAAATACAATTTAAAAGAAGGACTTATCTTTAATCCGTTCTCCATTATGGAGAAAAGCTTTGTTTGTAAAAAGAGGAAATTGGAAGAGGAAACTATTTCCTGGCCTCTAAATTCTTTCAACATTATTCTGGACAGTTTGTGTTCATAGCAGGAACGGTAAGCCGTGCAGTTGTCTTCCACTTAGCGTCGATTTTAGGGAGGCGGCTGGGCCATGGTGCCATAAAAGGGGCCTGGCCTTCCGTGCCAATTTCTTTTAGGAAAATGTACAAAGTTGAAATGAAATATTTACATCGTGAAATCATCAAATTTTGATGGATGGAAGCTATCAAGAAACTAGATCAAGTAAAACCTGTTTATTTCAAAAGGCTTTAAATCACGTGCATGTGAACGTTATAGCTTGGGAATCTAACAAACTTAATAAATTAACAAAATTAAAAGTTATTTTCGGATGTAAAACTTTGTGCGGATGCTGTATTAATAGAGCATTAATAACTTACTTAAAGAAACAAGGAATTCTATCCCTTTCGGGTTACATGATCCCAGCCTCCTACTGTTAATGTGAAATGGCTTCGCCAGGGTCCCGCGCAGTCCATTCAGCACAGGCGCTGAATTCTTTAATACCGCCACTGCCTCTACCCATAAACTTTATAATATGAAGTACTTTATACTTGACCTTTTCTTAGCATAGTCGGCACTTTCCTTAAAGAATTATCACAGGATGCTCAAAAAGATGCGACCCCTTCCCCACACTCGGCTGGCTCCGCAAAGGGAAAATAATGGAAGGGAAATACAAGGTGTAAGAGCTGGATACTTTCCTAAGGTAACAAGAAAGGTGTCTCTCCGGCATCCCTCCACGCCCCCAACAAACCTAAGAAGCTAGGATTGGGATCCTCCTCATTACCACCACCAAATCATCGTCACCACTACCATCACCACCATCATCATCACCACCACCATAATCATCATCACCATCACCTGCAATAACCATCACACAAGTTTTGGAAATTTCTTGACATTTTGAAGAAGAGGAATTTACAACTGTCGAGAGGTAGCGTAAGAAGAGGCGGAGACATCCCCTCCCAGAGACAACTATACATCAATTGCAATTAACGCATTGCAACAGTAGTTGATGTAAACACGAACATTGAAGTTTCATGATATTTGCGAGGATAGCTGAACAACCTCTGATTTTAAAATTTTGGGAACCATCGTGGTCGCATAATCTGTATCAGAGCCGCATTACCAGATTCCGGTGGCCGTTTAAAAAGACAAGTCGCTCTTAATTTAAGTTTTAACAATTTGCAACAAGTCTTGCCAGCACTGAAGAGGTCGTGTTTCATTAGGACAGAGATTATCAACTCTAGCTGAAATTTTCTGATTGGAAACACCTTACTAAGCGCTAAATTGTGGAAAGGCCTATATCACAAGCAAACACAAAAATAAGCCATGATACAAAAAGATCCACGCTTACTTATTGAGATGAGGGTTTTTATTAAAGAGCCATATTTCCGAGCCTACTTTTGCTCGTGGATGTTTTTCCGAGTACATACTACCTTCAGCCCCTCTGTTAATTCTCATTATGTTAATCTCCCCCCCCCCCCTCTAGTCCCTTCTTTCCTTTTCATTACTTTTTTTAGCCTTCTCTTTTCTATTTGAGAATTTCGGGGCTTAAAAATGTCACCACGAATAATCCCACTTTAGTTAATCTCGCTTTCTCTGGAAACAGTTTCAACCATACCTTTCTAAAGATGCAGGCCAACAAAATAAGACAAAGTTGTCAAAATTGCTCAATCTTCACCTTTTCTGACGTGTCTTGGCCAAACATCCCGACACGAAAGAGTTGCAGACAATAGAAACAACAAAGGTAATCTATTTGAGAGATGCTTCTTTGTCTTCATGTGTTAGTTTCTTCCGTTGTTTATTGATTTATTTGTTTTCCTTAATGGCCTTCCTGTTGTCTTTAATGTTTCCTTGGTTGAGTGTTGCTTTGTAAGTATTTAAAATGAAAACAAATGTTCACTTAAAGTTGTAGGAGTTGCCTTGTTGCAAGGCTTGAAATCAGTCATCAGCAAATAATACAATCGTATATGTTGTAGACAGGTACTATGAAAAGGGATGGTTAAAGGGGGTCTTAGCCCCCAATGATTTTAAAACAATGTGGTTTTACAAGAAGACTTATGAACAATGAGTTATGAGTTTCAAGTGGAGGGTGAAACAATACGCAAGAACCAAAATCATGTCCTTATACAAAATGGGACTTATAGAACACTTCTTTCAGTAAATTAGTTATGGGACTAAGTTGGTTATCGACCCCACAACACTTTAGCTCCTCCAATCTAAAAATATCTCCCATGGTCTCTGATGGGAAGTCGAAAACGGACTTATGAGTTGCTTGCAAAACATGCACCCCAGTTAAACAAAGTATATATTAATGTGTTCATGCTGTGGGCGAAACTTTCATCATCTACAAACAACAACCCCAAATTACATCTTGTGTGCTTACGACTTGATGTTGTTTGAAAGACAAGATTACATCCTGTCTTGATGTTGTTTGAAAGTAAAAAATAATAAAGAATTTTTTAAAACCCTTCCATTTATTATAAAGCTTGACTTAAAACTGTACTTATGAGTCCATCAGCATCTGCGGATGTATTCCTCGTCGACTATCAGAAATCTATTTGTTGTGATAACTGTGACCCAGGCCAGTGTTAGTAGGCCAATCAAGAGACACACTGCGACATGCTTCTGTTGCTGTTGATTGTGAGTCAATTGTTCAAATCTGTGTTGGGAAGTCGCAACATAGTTCAGAAGATCAGGATCTTCATTAGGTAGTTGCTGTTGTCGAGTCCTTAATGTTATGAAATAGAACACAATCTTTCATTAATCTTCCATCTGTTCATCCCTCCTGGTGGTCTAACGATTAAATATCAGACCCCTGTCCTTTTGTCAATTTGTTCCGGAACAAAGACAAAAATTTGCGTTTCTAAACCGGTAAAAAAACCTGACTATTTTTTTACCAAAAAGTCACATATCTGTTGTACATGTGTTCAAGAGAGCAGCGTATAAATATTTGAGAGCAACACGTAACAACTCACTGTTTGGACTTAGTATGTATGTTTAAAAACTGGAGATATGGCTGCATGCTACTCGGGGCTCTGCACTCGTACGCCTTTTGTAAGATAAGATCTACTTCCATTAAGTGGCTCATGGTGCCATTGCTCCCCGTTCCCTTCCGATTCTTGTATTTATGTTTACAACCAATATGTCCTTTCTCTACAGACAATTCGGCTTTTGTCATTAGCATCCAAGCTGTGACGGTTGGCTACGCAATCTCAGAGATATCTGGATTGGGACTTTGTTTTTGACAAAGGTCTTCGTATTCAAAGTCTTCATGCATGTCAAGTTAAACATTATTTTGTCCCTAAGCTTAATGTTTCTACCACTGTTAACAGCGCTTTTGTCTGTGTATAGACAATCGCACACGAATTGATTTGATGTGGCGCATTCTGGCCCCTGCATGCCCAAGACAACATTAGTCAAAGCGATGAAAAACTTTAGCTTCGCAAGTGCTTTTTGAAGGTCTAAGAGAGGCTGGGATCGATAAATGGGACAGCGACCTTTTAAGCGTAAAGTGCCACTTTATCAAATAAACTCATCTTTCCTCACCTCGCGTACAGAGATGCCGTGGAGGGGAGATCAGGGGGTGAGCCTCCCTTCTTAAAAATTTGAAAACTGTTGGGAGGTTAAGCCCACTTTCAACATTTAGTTTTCGTTTAATGTTACCAGAAATTTTTGTGAATTGTTTGATAAATGTTATTATAATATTTGGTTGGACATTATCAGCAGTGTGAATATTTGCACGTAATTCAAAATTATATCTTGCATAAGGGAGAATAACAGTGGGCTTGGCATTTGCTGCTGATCGCACAGACCCTCTCTTAAGTTTTTAGTAAGACATCTCTGCTCTCGTACTATACAGTACAGACAAACGTTTGCATCTTTCTTTCTACCCTAAAGTGGGAATTAAACGGTATGATATGGATACTTTCCGAATCATAATATCTCAGATAATATTCTACTAGATGGCCATGTTCTAATGCACAATTATCTACTTGCCTTCAACATGTTTTTTTAAATTCAGGAGAATACTTTGGTTTAAACACCCATCTCGTCCTTGAACTCCGCTAACTTTTCTTATTTTCAGAGCAAATGCACACTATTTTCATATTCATCTATCAGTCGTATTAATCTTACTAAAAGTTTACGAGTAGCTTTGAGGGTCCTGGATTAAAATTCCTTGATACTATTAGAAAAAGTTGAGGATCTCTGCATGTAACTACCAGAGCTGAATTGCCATCAGACCTGAATTGCTATTGGAGCTGAATTACCATCAGAGCAGCTTGAGATTTCCTCCGCATTAATTTAAACTAAAATGCTATAGGAACAATTTCAGAGTTTCCGGATACATAAATTGAACTTGTTACCTCAAAGTATACGTAGATCCCATATCAGTCCCTGTGAATTTTGATATCACCGATCCAGAGGAGCTAAGGTGGAAAGGGGTACCTTTCTCTGCTTATTGTTCACTGTTATTTGGCCGGGTTGAGCCACGAATCTAACAATTTCGAGTCCCGTCGAACTAATTGCCAAATCTTGCATTAGTATACAGAGCGAATGACAGATCTCATCCTGGCGAAGACTGCCCCAGACTGTCTATCACACTCTCACCTCAGCTTCCTGTGGATCAGATCACGTGCCCCGTAAAATGACGTGAGAAGGCGGGTCGTTTGAGAAAAAGAATAACTCAGCTAAATTTAGAAAGCAGCGAACAACTGGAGTTCGATTTGACTTGAAACAAAATTTATTGTTTACAAACTGGTCGTTGAAAATCGGTTATACAGAGCAATCTTTACCTATGACAAGGATGTCATCGAAAAGTAGAGGCCTCGACTTACGTTCTCACGAGGTAGGAACTTACTTTGAATTGTTGAAGGAGGAGTTTAGTGATCACGAAGTCAAAGGAAGGAAAAAGAGCCTTGCAGAAGATGCTGCAAAAAATAGAGGACGTTTATCTCTTGATCCAAAGGGGGTTCAATTTCTTCGTAAGAGGCAGGATTACTTAGGAGACGAGTGCTCTCCTCGATACTATAGATATAGTATGACTGAAGCAGAAGATGTTTTATATGCGAAACAAAAGAGCGAGGAATTATGGAGAAATCTCCCCTCCCGTAGTGGAGTGAAAAGACATTCTGTGTCCAGCCCAAGCGACACGTCGAGTTCACACTTGCAATCGGTTAGTACAGATGAGCTCAAGGATATTGCGAATAACAACGTTGAAGATTCGAGTGAACTGATGTCCAGGCACATGGAAGAGGCCCTAAACCGAGGAAAAGTCAACAGTTTGTCGGAGCAGACCAGGAAACAGCGGCGAAAATACTTCGAGAAAGAACGAAAAGGTTCCAGGTAGCTATTGTCGATCGCTGTAGGCAAACGATACCAATGTCGCCATCAACCGCTCATTTTTTACAAATGTCGTTCAATAGATTCGGAAAAAAATTAATTTGGTATCACTTTCAGGAGCTGTTAGGGAAACCAGTATCGTTGGATTGCAGATGATGCAACTTTTAAGGCTAATTCAGCATTATCTGTCATGTTCTCATCGGAGTTTTATGCAGATGTTATGATGAAATTAAGTCGTGTCGCAAGCAGAATACGCGGAGAATATTTTATTTTCTACCGTCGAAGAATCCGACAGTTTTGTTCTCGGGCTTAGTCAACAGACGAACGTGGTTGCATAAAACGTTGCGTCATTTTGGGCAACACGGATTGCTTTAATTTCTGCCACATAGAAGGTGGCAACTTAGAGAGACAGGACTCGGGTACACTTATTTTTTGTAAGAAAGGGTTTCATTGCAGGGACTTGAAAAATGAACGAATTTCAGTAGAAAACAATTGAATCCGAAAAGTAGGCTTACCAAAATATTGTGCTTTAGCATTGATTTTTTTCTACTTCGTACAGTTTGGAAAGAGAAATATTCCGTCATATCGTTTACGCAGTCATGCAAGTTAATCCAGCGAGGGTGGTATAAGCATTGTCCTTTAAATGTATACATGCATATCCAATTTCCAAATATTTAGGAAGCCCCATAAAATTTATGGTTCAGGTTTCCCCCACCCCTCTCAAATTCAGTGTGACCACTGCATTCAGTATCCTTCGTACAAAGGATGAGTGTTGCTAATATAGGCACTGAATCAACTTTAGCAGTGATGAGTCCTTGACGGTTCGAGTTCACTGACATTTTCGAGGTCCGAACAAAGATATCTGGTGATAGATTTTTGGTGATACCTTTTTATCCGATTTATGAACATGGTTGATCTACCCTACATTGTTCCTAATTTTTATTGACATGCGATTTCCTAAGAAATAACACGTTTGTTTCACCTTAAAATGGGATATTTCTATTCATTCCACTACATGTCCAGCAAAGTTTCGATCGGATTTTGCCATTTCAGACCACAATCGCTGATTCACATGGAGATTTGTTTTGTTTTGATGAGGTCCTGTTTGATGCTATTCTGAGTTAACTCACCATGGGGTGAAAATTGGTCGACGGCAAGGAATTCCAGTACAAATCGAGTGGGATACGAGTTGCATTGTTGACGGTTTGGATTGCCATTTGATTGCTTGGCATCTCGCATGTTTTATCTGATAGTGGGTGTGTTTACAAATCTGGTGTCAGACGCAAATTGTACATTAACGTATTCAAATAGGAAATTTTTGAAGTGGCATAAGTCTACCACTATATCACACAATCAGACACCTCTCCTATCTTACACTTGCGTGTAACTCATTATCAGATTTGCCTCAGTTGACCACTGTTTATTAATAGGTATAAAGAGGTGACATCTTAAATTGATCCCGACTTCACCATTCACGAGAAGGAACTTGGTTGATGCTTTTAGCATTTAAATGGAAGGGAGTGTTTGTTCTGTTGTCTTATTGTACTACAAAAATGATGGATTGCCGTTCACTTACATGGTGTCTATTTTGTTGTGATTGAAGTGATATGTGTTACATTCTGGCGATGTTTGTACCAAAAATGACAGGCGCGACTGACATGAGGATTTGATATTGCTGTGTTTCAAATTTGGCAAACATACAGACAGTTTTCGTCAGCGGTGTGTTAGTGGTGACTGTGATAAGGAAACCAGTCATATGATAAGACAGAATATCTACCTTAAACTGTAGAGGGATGAGGATAAGATATGATCGTAACTTTCACTGGCAAACGACCCCACAATAGTTATTATTTGAATGCCGACATCGCTCTGCTATTGGATACCCTGACATTTTTGGATTGTTATCAATTAGTGTTTTGTTTACAACTATGGCTATAAATTAACTTGATCTGTACCTCGCAGTTCAATTGAGATTTTCCCGAAGATCGATTTGTGTACGATAGCCTTATTAAAGGTTTGGGTATTCAGCAGTTGTAATAAGCAAGGATCCAAGTATCATCGTTGTTGCAGTTATATGAGGATAAGAGTGGTTTTTGTGTGGTAATATCAAATCCAACCGAGTCCCCACTATTCCCTGTTTTGGCCTATAATTCTCTCAAAATTATAGAGGAATTGTTGTGTTTAACAGGGAAGACAAGATTATGTGCCATGCTGATCTCCAGGCCCAACTGTACAGGGAAATAGTTCCTGTTTATCACGCTGTCTCTGACGGAGTAGCATTTGTTTCACAGCCGCAATTAGCATTTCCAGCATATGGAGGCATGTTGGAGGTGTGACACCGTGGAGAAGCTTGTACAGTATTTGTCGTATGAAATCATATGGCCACTGTTGTCGAGTAGTCGTGCATGATCATAGGGGCTCTATTCCAGTACAATGGTTGCTGTTTGCGTCAGTTCAACAAATATTTGATTACAGCCCCAAGTGCACACTTGTTAGTTTACACCGATTACGGCTCGGAAATTAATTAGATGGAGGGACATGGTGGCATGTTACATAGAAGCCACAATAATGTACTAATACGAGGCCAAAACCTCTTTGTCCTGCAATGTTTTAAGTGTGGGTTCCCGTTACAGGAACTATGCAAATTTGAAACTGTGCTCCCCTTTGTTACTTTTAAGAGCATGAAATAGGATAAACTTATTGAATGTTGATATATCATGGTATTGCTGATACGAAATACAAACTTGAATTGTTTGATGGGTAACTGAGATGTGACAGGTTGTCTAATTCATGTAAACCTACTGGGTTTACTTTTAGATTAGTGTACAGTGTCTGAAGTCAGGGAAACTGGGAATTCTCATGAAATTTTACACTTAGTGTGAACAAGCTAGAATTCTTTGGGGATTCTGTTGGTCAAAAAGAAAACAATCTTCGAACATTCTTCAATGAGTTTGTACCAATAGGACTTACTTTTATCAATTTTTGGGAATTTGTGAAAAAAGATACCAGAAAAATTAATATCTTTGGGGATTTTGACTGTGGATTAAATAGTATAGTTAGGTATTGTCTTGGATTTTGTAGTCAGAGGGCCCTGGTAGGTTCCTTCCACCCAATCATTGCTGGCTAAGTGTCACTATACAGTTACTCTTCAGTTAAATGTAATTTTAAATATATATACACTTAATTTTTGTATACCTGCATTTCCAATGTAGTATTTATTGCACTTAAAACACAAGGGGATGCATAATGAAAGCAAATCTTGAGACAGAGAATAAATCAGACTGTCTTCTTCTAAAATACAGCTATGTGACACATTTTTGCCTCAGATGTTAAAGTAGGTATTAACATTATAGGCCATTCCAAGAATGAGTTTGGCAGGTAAATGCCAGGTCATTCCTATACACAATTATTATTGGATATTGCCATTTGACATTTTTTGAGGTGATCATTATGTGCACTGTATAGCATGTGTTTTCTGCAATTCGTTAACAATAATTAATGCATGGCATATATACAATAATCTGAGATGCTAACTCGACACAGACAGACAAATACAATAAAAGGATATCGCAGAGTGAATATATATGACATTTCTAGTGAATGTATATAGGCACATGACTATAACAATTTTAAATTGCAGGAGGGGAATTGCAAATCAAGGTGATATTTGATAAAATAAACAAGAAGATATTTTACTGGTAGGAGTTGCAATGAGATAATATAAGGAAGCTGTATTTTCACTTCACTGTGATGCCGTCCTCTCTCTCTGAAATGAGGACAACTATGCATTTTAGAATATTTGGCTTATATATATATATATATATAATTCCAGGAAGGTAGCACAACACCCAGTGCATCCACAGTTGATAAGGCCCTGATATTTTGACGACTATGTGTTATGAAATTTGCTTCTGGATATCTGCATCACAGTAGCACTAGCTAGTATGTTAGAAATGCACAATAATAGACCTTAAAATTCTGTAACTTGGATGATTGTCAACAAGAGTTAACATCTATGTTTTTGTTGAGTTTGTGCTGTTTGTTTACCTACAATGGTATCAAGACTGGTAAATTGTTCTCAGAATTGTAATAAATGCATTTAAGAAATTGTAAATTTAAAGATAAATAGAAAGTTATGTGGACACAGTTTACAGTATTGCAGCAAGTGGCACTCTCTTGTTGATAGCCATAACTGTATCAAATGTGGGCTGGTAAGCAATGTTTCCACTTGATGTATTATGTCTTTTATACTGTTTGCAGTGTTTATTTTATTTTTAAACATAATTACATAAATAAGAATTAACATGTAACTAATCTTAGAATATAATGATATTTTTATCAGTTTAATATGTAAGGTGCTCTTTTACATATTGCTAGAATAGGGGAGTTTTGTAAAAGTTATACAGTGCATCTTATGTTAATAGCATCTTTTAGACCAGAGCATGGTTGAGATGGGGTTTCACAAACTTTGCAAACTTTAAATGTATATTTTTGTTGAGCTGTGTGCACATTTTGTTTTTGTTGTGTGATATGGGTATTCATTGGTGTCATATTGCCATGTATAGTGTAGTTTTAAGTTGTTTCTGTACTATTGTGTTTTCGGTTGTATAAATAACTGGTTCAGTTTAGCTGCATTCTGTGATTAATGAACCATCATCATGAGTCTAAGTGCTTTACTTAGTCTATTCAAGTGAGCATTATTTGATTCCAAACATCAACTTTAATCTGTTAAAGTGCCAGGTGTAAGTCTTGGTTTCTTTGCAGATACATGGTAGGCTAATTGACAAGGTATGTTTGCTCACTTTCCAGGATATGGATTGGCAACTTTCCCAGCATGATTTCCTTTCAATTTTTGGTCATTGTAATTTTAATAAGACGTAGCAGAATGGAATGATGCTCGGTACTTTAACCTCAGCACACAATAACTTCAAAACCAGTACATCTCTTGATCCTTTTACTCTTTTTGCACAAACCATCAATTATATATATACATCAATTTAGCTGTCTGTGTATATCAGATATACACAGATTCCAAAATCATGTGAAACAAGCTTTCAGTCTTTCATTTGTAGTTGTACGATATGCCCTTGAAATTCTCTGGTTTTGAGTTCCATTTTCCTGCTCTGCTTTGTAGTGAAAATGTAGTGGAGACAGTATATGGTTAGCGACATACGAATTACATAGTGCTAATTTTCATGGTGCAATGAGTGAATGAAAAAACCATGCTAGAAAATCTACTCAAGATTAGTTTATATTCAAAGATATACATGCTTAGCCACCTGCACACTAACTAGTTCTTGTACAGTGTATATTTGTTTCCTTGTTTGACTCAATATATTTGTATAAGGCAGAATGCTTTAGGATTGTACACAAAGTAGGACTACTACTCACATTGCTTCAGTGTGTCCGGGAAAATGAGCAAACATTATTATATTGTTAGAAGGTTTCTAACCAGAAGAGTAGTTGCCAGGGTTGATCTTCTGGAATATTCTGTAGTTGGTAACAGAGAAAAAAGAGAATCTCCATAACTTTTATCCATACCAAGATTGCAGATAAGATTCTCTTGCAGGTTTATTTTCAGAAATGTCTAAAAGTTTGTGTCAGTTGTGCTTTGAGCTGAATCCTTGGTAGCTTTTTCAGAAAATAATTTCCTTTGTAACCTTAATCGCTTTGAGACATACCATGAGCATGAATCATGCATCCATATAGGTATCTTATGTTCACAAGAGGATTTTCATGTGTTTTACTGTGTTATATAATGTTCAGAAACATATCCAGGTTCAATATTCCCCCCAAAGTGGGCATATGCTAAGAATATGCTAACCCAGAATTTTAGTCAGATTCATTTTAAACCAGAATACCAGTGATAACAGTGTTAATAAGATAGCAAGTAAACCAAAATGCTTTATGCATGATGTTTTGGCTTTGACAAGGAAGAACCTGGGCTTTGATGGTAGGGTAGAAGTACATACCAGGTGAAAGTGCATCATTAAGTTTACGTAAGCATGACTGGAACCTACATTTGGTAGTTCATTAAGCATATTTGAGTTTTATGCTAAGTTTTGGTATGCATATTTAAGAATCCCGTGTAGATTTGCCAAACAGCTGCTATGCTGTGAATGATATGTGGCATTTTGTGCCACATACTCTTGTCTAGGTATAGGGTTTTGAGGTATGAGGTGCACCATGCACATGTACTCTTTGGTCTCCAATAAACGGGGGGGGGGGGGGGGGGGAAACGGGGCGTTGGAAACCGTTTGAAAAATTAACAAAGGGGGGGGGTATAAACGGGTTTGTGAAAGGTTTTTTTGACAG
>JAAAKM020000239.1:0-28736 GCA_010016025.2 Alatinidae sp. Z8VKAUB7J3 | reverse complement strand
CCGGGGGCGGCCGCGGCCCGCCGATTCGGCGCCCGTCGGGGCCGTCCTCGCCGAGGCGGTCCCGGCCTGCTAAGGTTCCGCCCGCGACCGCGCGATGGCAGCCCGAGCGAGATTCCGGGAGAGGCCATGCTGCGGGTGGCCGCAGCAGCGAGACGATGGATCAGGGACGAGGACTCGCCCATGGCCCCGACCGCCCCCCGAGGGAGCGTCGGGCGTGCGCCCGACGGGCAGGCGAGGGGTTCCGGACGGGAGCACCGTGGAGAGCTGGCCGAAGTCGCGTCCGTTGAGGCGGTGGCAGCAGGAAGCCTACGCGGTCTACCGGGACCGCGGCGATCGCCGTAGCTTCGGCATCGTCGCCTGTCCGGGGGCGGGGAAGACGACCGCCCTGCTGCGTTTCGTCTCCCACGACGTCGACAGCGGTGCTGCCCAGCAGGCGGTCGTGGTGGTGCCGACCGACCACCTCCGACGGCAGTGGGCGAACGCCGCGGCCCAGGTCGGGGTGCAGCTCGACTGCTTCTTCCGCAACGACGGGACGTTCACCCGCGGTTTCGACGGCGTGGTGGTCACCTACCAGCAGGTGGCCCGCGCCCCGTACCTGTTTCGCCGCCTCTGCTCCGTCCGCCGGACGGTGGTGACCCTCGACGAGATCCACCACGCTGGCGGCGAGCTCACCTGGGCGCGCGCGCTGATGCACGCCTTCGGGGGCGCGGCGCTGCGCAACTGGGGGACCGGGACCCTGTTCCGTGAGGACGACGAGCCGATCCCGTTCGTCCGCTACGCGGACACCGACGACGGCTACGGTCGGGAGTCGGTTCCCGACTACGAGTACGGCTACGCACAGGCCCTGGTGGACCGTGTCTGCCGCCCGATCGTCTTCCCGGTGGTCGACGGTCGGATGCAGTGGGTCACGAACTACACGACCCACGAGACCGACAAGGGGCAGACCGTCGAGCGGTCTTTCGGAGCGCCGTTGCCGAAGGGGCAGGCGGCCGAACGGCTGCGCACCGCGCTCACCGTGATGACGCCGGGCGGTTGGCTCGCGACGGTGCTCGCCGAGGCCCACCGACGACTGCTGGAGGTCCGGCAGACGCATCCCCAGGCGGGAGGCCTGCTGATCACGAGCGACCGCCAGCACGCCGAAGCGATCTCCAAGCTGCTCGCTTCGGTCACCGGCGTACGGCCGCTGGTGGCGGTCAGCGCCGACCCGAAGGCGTCGAAGAAGATCCAGCAGTTCACCGAATCGACGGCACCCTGGCTGGTGGCCGTACGGATGGTCTCCGAGGGGGTCGACATCCCCCGTCTGCGGGTCGGCGTGTTCGCCACCAACGTCGGCACCGAGCTCTACTTCCGTCAGGCCGTCGGACGCTTCGTGCGCATGGTGCGCGGGCTGTCGGGACGTCAGACCGCCTATCTGTACATTCCGCGCGACCCAGGGTTGGTCGAGTACGCCACCGCCATCGAGGCAGAGCGACAGCACGCGCTGCCAGTCGACGACGAGGCGGCCCTCGCGCAGGAGGGAGACGATCCGCAGGCCGGACTGTTCGACGAGCTCCTGGCCAAGAGCGGCGCGACCATGGACAGTCAGTACTCCGCGCTCGATGCGGTCGCCGAGCTCGGCGGCACGATCGCCTCGCCGACCGCGGCCGCGCTCGATGCGAGCGCCGAGGCACCGTTGCTGCCGATGTCGTTGGCCGAACGACGGGAGCTGCTCCGTCAGGAGGTGAGCTCGTTGGTCGTCAAGCTCGCGGCCCGGCTCGGAGAGCGCCCGGCGACCATCCACCGCGAGTGGATCCGTGGTGGCGGCTCGCCCCAGAACGAGGCCGAGGTGGAGGAGCTCGAGCAGAAGCTCGCCTGGTGTCGCCGGAGGATGGCGAGCCGGGGCTCCCGAGGTCGACGCTCGACCCACCGCTGAGCGCCCGTTCCGTCGGTGGACGCCCACGTTCCGTCGGCCGATCGGGACGTCGCCGTCGTGAAACAACGGGCGTGGGGATCGAGCAGCCGTTCACCCCACGCCCGATGGAACACCTCAAAGACCCGGAACGTTCGCCCGGGCCCTCGTAGCGGCGGCGACGGAGCGTGGGGCTCCGCCACGCGACGCTATCGGGTCCCTCACGCCCTTCTGTATACGTTGAGCCCGGGCAGATGGCTAGTTCGGGTTTACGGCACTCAACGCGCTACGCCCGGCAGATCGGGGGCTCCGGCGGGACCAGCCGGGGTGCGTACCGGCGAACGGCTGGCGAATGCGCGCTCTCTCGACAGTCGCGCCCCCCGGGCCGCCGAAGGCCCGAAACGCCCCCGATCTCCGCCCGAGAGGCGCTGCGCAGTCGCTACTCGACGATCACCACCACGGTGCCCTCCGCTGGGTCGGATTCGTCGTCCACGATCGTGTAGACGAACGTGTCGACGCCCGAGAATCCCGGGGGCGGCAGGTAGGTGAGCGCGCCGTCGCTCTGGAGCGTGACGCTGCCCCCCTGGAGCGTCGACGCCGAGGTGGTGGTCACCGCCACGTTGCCGCCGTCGAAGTCGACGTCGTTGTCGAGCAGGCCCGGAGCGGGGACGACGAGCGGCGCGTCGATCGTGGCGACGAGCTGATCGTCCCTCGCGAGCGGCGTGATCGACACGCTCCCAGGAGTCAGGGTCGCGAGGTCCAGGTCGTTCTCCAGTCGCACGTCGTTCGCCTCCCCCGCCGCGCCGGTGACGGTGACCGCGTAGCGGATGATCTCACCCGGAGCGACCGCAGCCAGGGGCTGACCGCTCCCGTCGAGCGCCTCCATGGTCGCCGCGACGGCTGGGGCCGACAGCTCCAGTGGGCCGAGCGAGATCGGGGTATCCGCGTCCGATCCGGTGACGAGGATCTCGAGCTGAATCGCGTCGATCGCGGTGAGGTCCGCACCCGCACCCTGGCTCGCTACCAGGTCGGAGTAGGCGAGCGGAGCCGTGCCCGCGCCCGACGCGACGGCCGCTGCCCGGGAGGCGTCGGCGCCGTCGCCGCTGAGCACGGTCAGGATCAGCTCGACGTTGGCCGGGACGTCGACGAGACCGAGTGCCAACCCGTCGAACAGGTCGGTCGCGGTGAGGTCGGCATCCGCGAGCCCCGGAGAGGTCGGCTGCAGGGTGGGGCTTCCGTCGACACCGTCCCAGCTCACGACCAGCCGAGCCCGGTCTCCCGCCGGAACGTCGAGCACGAGCGCGCCCCCGACCACCTCGGCGGTGACCGGGCCGGCCCCCTCGACCAGGGACAGCTCCAGGTCGCGCTCGTCACCGAACACGCTGCCACCGACGGCGGTCACGGACGACGCGCTCGTGGGCGGCGCGGCGAGCGGGGCCTGGGCGTCGGTCCAGGCGTCGACCGAGAAGCTCGTGCCGTCGGTGAGCCGGAGGGTCGCCCGAGCGGGAGAGGCGACCGCTCTGCCGAGACGCTCGAGCACCGCCGTGGTGTTGACGAAGGTGCCGGGCGTCGCGCTCTCCGGAACCTGGAGGCCGACCGTGAAGGTGCAGCTCTCTCCCGGGCCGAGCACCCCGCGAGCCAGAGTGAGCATCGAGGTGCCGGTCAACAGAGAGCCCTCGCCGCACACGTCCGAGGCCGGAAGGCCGGTGGCGGCGAGGCCGGGAAGCACCGCGTCCAGGTCGTCGGAGAAGGTGAGGTCGGAGGCCGACAGGGCGTCCTCGTTGCGCAGCGTGAACGTCAACTCGGGCGTGCCGCCGGCCGTCGTCGGCTGACGCGTGAATACCTTGTCGAACGCCATCGCGTCGATCAGCAGCGAGTCCTGCGCCGACGGGCCGCGCACCGACAGACCGTCGAGCGAGCCGGTCACCTCGCTCGTCGTGTTGAGCGCCAGCGTTCCGGTCGGCGTGTCCGCGGGGACCTGCAGCGTGACCGAGAACGTGCACGACGCTCCGGGGGCCAGCCGTCCGCCGGTCAGCGTGACCAGACTCGCTCCGGAGAGCAGCGAGCCCGATCCGCAGACGTCGCTCTCCGGGAGACCGACGGCGGTCAGGCCGGGCAGAGACGACTCGAGGTCGTCGGTGAAGGTCAGGTCGGTGGCGGTACGCGTCGGGTCGAGGTTGTCGACCGTGAACGTCAGCTCTGTGGTGCCGCCGGTGGCGACCGGGCCTTCCTGGAAGGTCTTGCCGAGGGCGAGGGCGTCGCGCAGCGTCAGCACGGTGTGCCCTCCGGGAAGAGTCGCGGCCTCGCCGTCGAACGTCGCCACGAGCGACGACACGGCGTTCGGGTAGTCGCCGGGCTCGGCGGTGGCCGGCACGTCCAGCAGGACGTCGAACGAGCAGCTCGTTCCCGCATCCACCCGACCTCCGATGAGGAACAGCACGCCGAGGTCGGTGAGGACCGAGTCGGGGCCGCACGGCGTGGCCGGGAGGGGCTCGACGACGTCCAGCCCCAGGAGGGTGCTGGAGAGATCGTTGCCCAGCTGTATGCTCTCCGCCCGCAACGTAGACGGATTGTCGAGCGTGAAGCGGAGCGTCACGAGGTCGCCGGGTGGGACCGGACCTTCGACGAAGTCGAGGGTCAGCTCCAGGCCCGTCACGATCAGCTCGGTGGTCGCCGCCGCGGAGCTGACCGCCTGGCCGTCGGCCTGCCCCTCGACCGGGCTCGTGGTCAGTGGGTAGGTGCCCGGTGACGCACTCACGGGCACGTCGACGGTGACGCCGAAGGTGCAGCTCTCGCCAGCGGTGAGGGAGCCCGATTCGAAAGTGACGACCGACGTACCGCTGAGCTGTGAGCCGGATCCGCAGACATCGGATGTCGGTAGGCCGGTGGCCGACAGCCCGCCGAGGGTCGCGTCGAGGTCGACGGTTAAGCCGAGTGCGGTGACGTCCGTTCCGCCCTCCTCGGCGATCAGGGTCAGCTCCAGCGTGGTGGTCTCGCCGGCCAGGACCGGATCGGTGAACGAGGCGCGCAGCGAGGGGGCCGAGACGACGGTCAGCGTGTCGGTGGCGGGGGCGCTCTCGGTCCTCAGGCCGTCGACGGTGGCGGTGACCGGTCCCGTGGTGCTCGGATAGTCCCCGGACAGGGTGTGGGTCGGCAGCGTGAGCTGAACGTCGAACTCACAGCTCTCCGTCGGACCGAGCTCCGCGCCGATGAACGACATCGCCTGGGTCTGCAAGTCGGTGAAGGTGCCGGACGACGTGGGTCCACAGAAGCCGAATGGAGGGAGCGCGATGGCGAAGCCGAGACCCATCGGCCCGAGATCGTCTTCGAACTCGACGTCGGTCGCGCTCGAGGTGGTCGACGGGTTGGTGAGCGTGTAGCGGAGCGTGACCGTGTCGCCGGCCGTGACCGGGTCGTCGACGAAGAGCTTCTCCAGCCGGGGAGCGGCTCCCACGACCAGGACGTCGTTCGCTGTCGGGAACGTCCGACCGAGGCCGCCGACGTCGGCGGTCACCGGGCCGGTCGTGCTCGGGTAGACGCCGGCCGTCGCACCGCTCGGGACCTGGACGTCGACCGAGAACGAGCACGAGCTACCGGGAGAGAGAGTGCCGCCGGACAGGCCGAGCGTGCTGGTGCCGGTGAGCGTCGAGCCGGCCCCGCACGGCTCGGTCGGCAGCGGCTCGACGGCGACCAGACCGGCGAGCGCCGCCTCCAGGTCGTCCTCGAACGCGATCGCCGTCGCCGCGTCGCTGCGGTCGGTGTGAGTCAGGGTGTAGGTCAGAGTGGCGGTATCGCCGGGAGAGACGGGGTCGTCGACGAACTCCTTCTGGAGGAAGGCGCTCTCGACGTCGAGGCGCGCACTGGAGAACCCGGACGGCCCCTGGAAGCTGGTGAGCTCGCTGCTGGTGTTCAGCTTCGTGCCGGGGATGGCGGGGGTGACGTTGACCGTGAAGGTACAGCTCGAGGCGGCGTTGGCGACGTAGCCGAAGGTCGTCAGCGTGCGGCTCTCCCGGTCGATCGTGAGCGTCGGAAGCTGAAACAGCAGCTCGGTGCAGGTGCTGCCGGCGAGCGGGGGATCCGCGAACTCGATCCCGTCCGGGAGCTGGTCGGTGAATGAAAGCGAGATGGCGTCGCTCGTCCCGGAGGAGTTGTCGACCGTGTAAACGAGCGTGCTGACGTCGCCGGTGGCCACTGCCGGAGGGGTGAACGCCTGAGTGAAGCCGGGCCGATCGGCATCGACGGTGAGATCGTCGGTGGCGGTGCCGCTGTTGCCGGCGCTCGAGGTCAGGTCGCCCGAGACGTTGGTGTGGGAGCCCGCGGTGCCGCTGGTGACGTCGACCGTGACCGTACAGGCCGCCCCGGCGCCGAGCCGCCCCCCGGAGAAGGTCACGGTGCCTCCGCCGTCGGGAGCGACCACCGTGCCGTCGGTACAGTCGGTCGACGGCTGCGCGGGGGTGGCGAGCGTCACTCCGGCGGGCAGAATGTCGGTGAACGCCAGGTCGGTGGTGGCGGTGAGCCCGCCGGTGTTGTCGATGCTGAACCGCAGCCGACTGCTGCTCCCCGGCCCGATCGTGTTCGGCTCGAAAACCTTGGAGAATTCCGGCTGACCGTACGCGGTGGTGGCGACGCCGACGAGCAGCCCGGCCATCGCACGGAGGAGCTCGCCGCGAGGGCGTGAGCCCCGAGGGGAGGCGCTGTGCGTCATGGAGGTCCCCGGCCGGACTCCCTGCCGGCGTCGATTCGATGGCGAGGTGTCGGCACGAGTCGAGATGATACCACGCCGATCGCGATGCCGAGCGTTGACGGTTCGTTCGACCTGCTCGTAGAATGGTGCCCTCGAACCGGCGTACTCGGACGGAGCGAATGGGCGCCTCCGTCGGGGTGCGGCTTCCGTGAGGCGGACCCAGATGCGCCAGACGTCGCTCGCACTCGGTGTTCTCTTGTCGCTCCTCGTCGTCGGGCCGGCCGCGGCCACTCCCATCGTCGAAGGCGACGTGGCGCGGGTGACGGTGACGCCCGACCGGATCGCGTTCGAGCCGACCTCGCCGTTCGCGCGGGTCTGGTTGTCGGTGAGTGGGCCCGAAGGTCGGGTGCTGAGCCGGGAGATCGACTGCTGCTCGCCGACCGAGTGGGCCCCCGCCTCCGTCGACGGTCTGGCCGGGGCGACGGGCCGTTTCACCTACGAGCTACGAGCCCGGACCGAGCCGGTCGCCGAGCTACCGACGAGCGGAGGGGAGCGGACCGTCGTGGCCGGCGACGCGCGCCGCCAGCACGGCTACTTCCGACTCGAAGCCGGGGTGCTGGTTCCCCCCGGCTTCGCCGAGGCCAGTCCTGACGAGCCGGACGACCAGGAGTTCTTCGACGACGTGCTGATCGTCGGCAACCTGTGCGTCGGGATCGACTGTACGAACGGCGAGCCGTTCGACTTCGACAACCTGCGCCTCAAGCAGAACAACCTCCGGATCCTGTTCCGCGACACCAGCAACTCGGCCTCGTTCCCGACCCGCGACTGGCAGCTCGTGGCCAACGAATCGACGAACGGAGGGGCCGAGATGTTCGCGCTGGAGGACATCGGCTCGGGCCGCTTCCCCTGGACGATCGAGGCCGACGCGATCGCCAACGCGGTCTACGTCGACGACGGCGGTCGGGTCGGGTTCGGCACCGCCACGCCGGCCGTGGGCATCCACCTGTCCCTCTCCGATACGCCTCAGGTTCGACTCGAGCAGACCTCCGACGGGGGCTTCCCGGCACAGGCCTGGGACCTCGGCGGCAACGAGTTCTCCTTCTTCCTGCGCGACGTCGACACCGGCGCGACCACGCTGAGCGTCCGGCCTGGCGCACCGGAGGACAGCCTGCACATCGCCGCCTCGGGGAACGTCGGCCTCGGGACCGACTCTCCGGCCGCTGACCTGCACCTCGTCGGCGCGGGCGCGGGGCAGGTGCTGGTGGAGGAGGCGAGCTCGACGGCGGACCGGACCCTACTGGTGTTGCGCAACGACGGGGCACCGGCCATCGAGCTCGACGACACCTCGTCCGGGGTCGACACCTGGCAGATCGCCAACGGCGACGGGGCTCTCGTGCTCGACCGTGTCGACACTCCGAGCGTCGAGCTGTCGCTGCGCGACGACGGCGGAGTGACGGTGGGCAGTGGCCCGGGCTTGCTGATGTTGCTCGATCCCTCGGGCAACCTGACCGTCCGCGGCACGGTGAACGAGATGTCGAGCGCGGCCCGCAAGCGCGACGTCGAGCCGGTCGACCCGGCGGAGCTACTCGACCGGGTGCGTGCACTCCCGATCTCGACCTGGAGCTACGCCGACGAGCCCGACGTGCGCCATGTCGGACCGATGGCCGCCTCGTTCCGCGAGGCTTTCGGCCTCGGAGCCGACGCCGAGCACGTGGCGGCGCGCGACGTGGCCGGGGTGGCGGTGGCGGCGTTGCAAGCGCTGGACGCCCAGGTGCGCGCTCGGGACGACGAGCTGCGCGCGCTCCGGGGCGAGAACGAGGCGCTGGCGGAGCGGCTCGATCGTCTCGAGTCGCGACTGGTGGAGCTGCTCGAAGACTAGAAATCGGGTCGAGCCGGTCGCTCGGAGGTCGTTCGCGGTCTCCGTGATATCATGCCCGCCATCCGTCGCGGGGCGAGGACCGAGACGTTCGGACACGGTGAGGGAGAGATGATTCGAGCCGTGATCGGAGTCGTGTGGATCGGCACTCTGGGAGCCGCCCTCGCGCAGGACGTCGCCGTCGATCTCCTGGGCGCGCTCCCGGCGGGTAAGTCGGTCACCATCACCTACGAGGCCGTCGTCGACACGCCGGTGCCGGCGGGCACCGAGCAGCTCTCGAACCAGGGGACGGTGCTCGGCGCCGACGTGACCTCGGCGTCGACGGACGATCCGAACGCACCCGGCGCCGCCGACCCGACCGTCACGCCGGTGGTCGCCGCCCCGGAGCTCACCACTCTGTCTCTCAAGACGGTGACCGACTCCGATGCCGACGGTCTCGGCTCACCCGGCGACACGCTCACCTACACGATCACCGTCACCAACGGCGGAGACGAGGGAGCCGCGAGCGTCCGGGTGACCGATGCCGCTCCCGCGAACACCACCTTCGACGTCGGCTCGGCAACCGTCGTCGACTCGTCCGGAGACATCGGTACGGCGGCGACCAACGACGCCTCGACGTTGACGGTCGACGTCACCGAGCTCGCGGGCGGAGCCGGCTTCGTGACCGTCGAGCTCACCGCGACGGTCGCCACCGACGTGCCGGCGGGGACCGCCACCATCGACAATACGGCGCAGATCGAGGCGCTCGACGTCGCACCGTTCGACACCGCTCCGGCCCGCCTTCCGGTCGGACGCGGGCTGGGCGATTTCGTCTGGTACGACACCGATACCGACGGCATCCAGGACCCCGGCGAGCCGGGCCTGGCGGACGTCTCGGTCGAGCTGCTGGACGACGCCTCCTGCTCCGGGAACGTGGTCGCGGGCCCGCTCCTCACCGATACGGACGGACTCTACGACCTGCGGGCGGCGGTCGGGACCTATTGCGTCCGCCTGTTCGACCTGCCTTCGGGGTACACGCTGAGCCCGAGTGGCCAGGGCGATGATACGGCCCTCGACTCCGACGCGGTCGCGACCGCCGACCCGACCGTCGTCCGGATCGAGAGCGTGACCCTCGATGCCGACGACGCCGACCGCGACGTCGGTCTGTTCGCGCAGGGCTCCATCGGGGACGTCGTGTGGTGCGACACCGCCCTCGGGCCGGCCAACGGGATTTTCGAAGTGGGCGAGGGGCTCACCGACGTCACCGTCGGGCTGTTCGAGGACACCGACTGCGACACTCTCGCCGACGCTCCGCTCGACGTCACGATCACCGGTGCCGACGGCGCCTACCAGTTCGACGCCCTGGCGGTCGGACCGCCCTCCGGAGCTCGGGACGACCCGATCTGTTACGTCGTCCGGGTCGACGACACCGACCCGGACCTGGGTCTGTGCGACACGGCGCTCGACCTGACCTCGGTGGCGCTCGGCCTCGACGCCGACGCACCCGACCGGAGCGACGTCGACTTCGGCTTCGAGAAGCCCGACTCGCCGACCGTCGCGCTGCTCTCCGGCGTCCGTGCCTTCGAGCTCGGCGACGCCGTGCTGTTCGAGTGGACGACCGCCTCGGAGGTCGGCACCGTCGGCTTCCGGCTGCAGCGCTGGGACTCCCGATCCGAGACCTTCCGTCCGATCCACGCCGACCTCCTCCCGGCGCTGCTCGGCGCGCCCCACGGCGGCACCTACCGTTATCTGGACGACCGGGCGGTGCCAGGCGAGGGCGCGTCCTACCGGCTGATGGAGATCGAGGCGAGCGGCCGCAGGCGGATTCACGGCCCGTTCTCACCCACTCTGGAGCTCGCGCCGATCGAGCTCGTCCAGCTCGCGCCGTTCCGGAGCGAGCCTCACGCCGTCATCCCGGCGCCGGCCGAGGCAGTGCGCCGTCCCGAGACGTCCCGTCCCGGAAAGGTCGACGCCGTCCGCCTGGAAGCGGAGCACACCGGTGTCCATCGGGTGTCCATCGCCCGCCTCGCGGCCGCGTTCGGGGCACCGCTGGACCACCTCCGCTCGGCGGTGGCGGCCGGCGAGCTCGCACTGTCGCTCGCCGGCCAGCCGCTGGCGTGGCGTCCGGCGGGCGACGACGTCGTGTTCCACGTCGAGGTTGTGCCGTCGCTCCATGCCGCCACCGACGTCGTCTGGGTCCGCCTGGACACCGGGCTCGCACTCGAGACCCGGTTCGGCTTCGGGCCGCTTCCGGGCGACGTCCCGGGGAGCTTCCTGGAGACCGCCCGGTTCGAGGAGCAGCGACTGCCGGTGACCAAGCCGGCGTTGCGTGGGCCGGAAGAGGACTTCTGGTTCTGGAAGACCGCGCACGCGGCGAGCCCGGAGGCGGTTCAGGCGTTCTCGCTCGCGCTCGATGGCGTCGTCCCGGGCGAGGTCGCGGTGCTGGCGGTCCGGGTGCACGGCGCGACCGACACTGGACACCACCTGCGGGTGACCTTGAACGGCACGGAGCTCGGAGACGACACCTGGCGCGGCACCACCGCCCACTCGGTCAGCTTTCCGGTCGACGCGAACCTGTTGCGGACGGGAGACAATACGGTCGAGGTCGAGGCGATACTCGACGCCGGCGAGGAGTTCAGCCTGTTCCACGTCGACGATTTCGTCGTCACCTACCGGCGTCGGCTGGAGGCGGTCGACGATCGTCTGCGCTTCCGCGCCGAGGACGATGCGGTGGTGGCGGTCACCGGTCTGTCGTCGCCCGCCATCGAGGTGTACGCGATCGACGAGCCGAACGCTCCGACCCGCATCGCAGCGCTGACGGTCGACGGCTCCGGGCCGTACCGCGTGAGCTTCGCGCCCACGCCCGGCCTGGTCCACGAGGTCGTCGCCGCGGCCCGACGTCCGGTATCGGTGCGCGCCGACCGCCCGTCGGACCTGCGCGGCCATCCGGGCGCGGAGCACGTCGTCGTGGCGCCGGGAGCGTGGGGCGCCGCGGCCGAGTCACTCGCGGAGCACCGGCGCGAGCAGGGGCTGTCCTCGGTCGTCGTCGACCTCGAGGACGTCTACGACGAGTTCGGGCATGGGCGCGCCAGCCCGGCGGCGCTGCAGGCGTTCCTCGCGCACGCCTGGAACGCATGGACGGAACGGCCGCGCTACGCCGTGCTGATCGGATCGGGCAGCTACGATCCCCTCGATCACCTCGGCTACGGCGACGCCCGTATGCCGACCCTGCTGACGGTGACCCCGGACGGGCTGTTCGCAGCCGATCCGGCGTTCGGAGACGTCGTCGGCGACGACGGCGTGCCGGAGATCGCCATCGGGCGCATCCCGGCGCGGAGCGCCTCCGAGCTCGAAGCGGTGGTCGCGAAGCTGATCGCCCACGAGAGGGTGGCTCTCGCACCGACATCGGGGGTGTTGCTGGCCGACGACCCGGACGGCGGGGGAGATTTTCCGGCCGACAGCGACCATCTGGCGGAGCTACTGCCGCCGGCGCTCGCGACCGAGCGTATCTACCTGTCGGAGGAGCCGCTCCCGACGGCGCGCGACCGTCTGTTCGCGGCACTCGACGGCGGAGCGGACTGGGTGAGCTACCTCGGTCACGGCGGGGTCGACCGCCTGGCGGGCGAGGGGTTGCTCACCATCGACGACGTCGCGACGTTGTCGAATGCGATCCTGCCGACGGTCTGGGCCCTGACCTGCACGGCCGGTGAGTTCGAGCTGCCGGGCGTGGCGTCGCTCGGCGAGGAGCTCCTGCTGCACCCCGGTGGTGGAGCGGCGGCCGTGCTCGCCCCGACCGGGCTGTCGAGGCACGCGCCGGCGCTGGTCCTCGGCGAGTCGTGGGTGGTGGCGCTGCACTCCGGGGAGCACGCTCGTCTGGGTGACGCTCTGCTGTGGGCGCAGTCCGACTACGCCGCCACGCAGCTCGCTCCCTACCTGCTGGACGTCTACACCCTGCTCGGCGACCCGGGCCAGCCGATTCCGGCGCGGAGGTGACCTGCGGTGAGCTGCTGGAAGGTGTTCGGATGGGCAGTCCTGGCGCTCGGTCTCGCGGCTTCGACGGCCGTGCACGCTCGCTCGCCCGAGGCGGCCTGTGCACAGGAGTTCGTGCGCGACGTCGGGCCGTCGATGCAACACCCGGAGTCGGTCGTCCACACCCTGTCGGAAGACTGCTCCGCCACGGCGGGTTGTGACGACTACTTCGACGTCACCTGTCCGGCCGGCGCCGAGGTGCGGTTCTCGTTCTGTCGCGACGGCGGTACGGCCGACTTCGACACCGGCCTGGCGTCGTTCGTCGGCCCGAGCCTCGACCAGCTCGATCTGTGCCAGGACGATCAGTGCGGTGCGCTGTCCGAGATGACCGTCACCTTCGCCGACTCCGATCCGGTGCGGATCCACGTCGGTGGCTTCAACGACGAGGCCGGCAGCTACACGCTCTCGTACGTGCAGACCGTGGGAGCGCCAGGGTGCTTCGTCCTCGGCGGCTTCCCGGTCGAGCTGCTGACGTTCGAGATCGAGTGACGGGCGCAGCCGCCGGTCAGCTCGGGCTCCACGGCCGAACGGTGTCTCGGTGGTGGACGTAGAGCGCGGCCGCTCCGAGGGCGCACAGCACGTGCCACACCGCGTGCCCCTGGAGCCAGGACTCGGGCGCGCAGAGCGGTCCATCGGTCCGACTCGGCAGCCAGACGGCGAAGGCGAGGGCGAAGGCAGCCGCCGCGAGCCACCCGGCTCTCCTCGGGCTCGAGGGCGAGCGGAGCCCCGCGATCGTCTCGACGACGATGACCACCACGACCAGCACCTCGAACGCCCGCTCCGACCAGGGCGAGGCGAGCACGACCCAGACGGAGCCGGAGAGCAGCAGCGCATACAGGGCGGCGAAGTACGTCGGCGTCACCGGCCACAGGCGCGAGATCGACCCGGCGAGCACGAACGTGCCCCACGTGAACATGCTCAGGACGTCCACGCGTCCTCCCCAGGCCGTCGTGCTCGCGTGCATCGCGAAGCTCCCGAGACCCAGTCCGACCAGGTTCGTCGCGGCGAGGGTCGGGTAGCGCGAGTGCTCGAGAAACGGCGTGCTCCTGCCCCGACGGGAGGAGTCGAGCCCGGCCCACAGCCCGACCAGGACGAAGGCGAGATTCGACCAGGCGTTGGCCGGCTGCCCCACGACTCCGTCCCGGACCTGCTCGCAGAACACGAGCGCGCTCACGCCGGTCGTGCCCGGCCAGCCACCCCGCGCGAGGGCGAGCAGCACGAGCCCTCCGACCAGCGCGAAGGCCGTCGGCACGAGCCAGCGTAGGATTCGACCGTCCATCGTCTCGGGTCTCCGTGTAAGTGGAGGATCCGCCGGGGCCACCCTGCCGCTCCGGGGGAAGCGCGTCGGACGGACCGCCGGCACTATAGCCGCTGAAGGACCTCGGCCGGGCTCGAGGCGCGGAGCGTCTCGCGAGGTGGGGACTCGCTGCTCGGTACGACGAGACTCGACAGGTCTCCCCCGATGACCTCGGGACCTGGGGAGGAAACCCCCGGCGTCCGTATCGAGTGCGCGTATACTCGTGTCGGAGACGACGAGAGGGAGCCGACCGGGGGACGGCTCCGAGGCGAAGCACGTTCCGGGGGGGAGTCGATGTCGGGTTCGAATCGCAAGACATGGCGAATGGTGGTCGTCGGAGGTTTCCTGTCGCTCGTGTGCAGCGCGGTCCTGTCGCCCGCATCCAGAGCCGCGGACGAGTACCACGTGAATGCCGGCGGAGGGCGCTATGTCGACGCCCTGGGGCAGGTGTTCGAGGCCGACCAGGCGTACGTCGCTGGAGCCTTCGGCCACATCGGAGGTGTCGTCGGGACGAGCAGCGAGCCGATCGAGGCGACCGTCGACGACGTTCTCTACCAGACCGGCCGTCGAGGAGTCTCCTTCAGCTACCGTTTCGACGACCTTCCCGTCGGCGACTACGAAGTTCGACTGTTCTTCATGGAGCCGGTGGTCAACGAGAACGACGAGCGACGCTTCGACGTGTCGCTCGAGGGCGTCGTTCGACTGGAGGACTACGACATCCAGCGTTACGCGGGCACGCCGAGCGGAGTGTTCGGCGCCGGTCGGCTCAGGGCCCTGACGGAGACGCTGATCGTGACCGTCGACGACGGCCAGCTCGAGGTCGAGTTCCTGGGCAGCAGCGGCATCAACGCCATCGTGGCCGCCCTGTCGGTCGCCCCGGTCCGTCCCGCGCCGGCCCTGGCGTTCGTCGATGTCGCCCAGGAGGTGGGGATCGATTTCGTCAATCAGCACGACGACGAGGAGTGCGCCCCGTACCTGGGCACAGGATCGGCCTGGGCCGACTACGACGCCGATGGCGACCCGGACCTGTATCTCACGAATCACGGCGGTCCGAACCGCCTGTATCGCAACGACGGCGATGGCAACGGCGACGGCCTGCCGGAGTTCGTCGACGTCGCTACGGAGACCGGGGTGGCCGACCCCGGCGGCATCGGTCACGGTGCGGTGTTCGTCGACTACGACGACGATGGCGACCAGGACCTGTTCGTGGCGAGCTGGGAGGCGACTCGTCTGTACCGCAATCGGCTGTCGGAGGCGGACGAGGCGACGTTCGAGGACGTGACCGACGCAGCCGGTCTGTCCGCGCCGGGCCGGATCGTGACGGCGTCCTGGGCCGACTTCGACGACGACGGGCGACTGGACGTCTATCTGGCTCGACACTTCACGTGTATGAACGACTCCCTGCCGACCACCGACCGATTGTACCGGAACGAAGGCGATGGCACGTTCTCCGACGTCACCTCTTGGCTCTGTCCCGACGGGAGCTTCCCGTGTGCGGAGATCTCGGGCCTCGGCTTCACGGCCGGATGGCTCGACTACGATGCCGACGGCGACCCGGACCTCTATCTGGTCAACGACGACATCGCCGGGCAGCACCACGCCAACGTGCTGTGGCGCAACGACGGTCCGGGCGTCGACGGACGCTGGGCGTTCACCGACGTCTCCGCGGGCTCCGGAGCCGACCTGAGCGTGAACGGCATGGGCCTCGGCGTCGGAGACTTCGACAACGATGGCGACCCCGATCTCGCCATCAGCAACATCTCACCCAACAATCTGTTGCGCAACGACGGCGGGACCTTCACCGACATCTCGGCGATCGCCGGTGTGCAGCGCAGCTACGTGCCGATCGGCGAGCCGGGAGCCGATCGCGAGCAGCTCACGTGGGGAACCCTTTTCGCCGATTTCGACAACGACGGCTGGCTCGACCTCTTCTACGCCGCCGGTCACCTCGACGACGCCTCTCCGTTGATGCCGAGCGCGCTCTTCCACAACGACGCGAATGGGAGGTTCACCGACGTGACGTCCGCGGTCGGCTTGAACGAGCCCGGTCGGGCTCGCAACGCCTCCCGGGTGGACTTCGACGGCGACGGCTTCGTCGATCTCCTGGTCTCCGACATTCCCGACGTGGGCAACGGGGGGTTCGGGGGCGGCGGACGTGTGAAGCTCTACCACAACCGCAGCCGGGAGGCGGGCAACACCCATCACTGGTTGACCGTGACCGTCGAGGGCACGGCCGGCAACCTCGATGCGATCGGGACCCGTATCACCGCGGCGACCGACGATGGACACGTCCGGACTGCCTGGATCTCCTCCGGCCCGACTCACGGGGGAGGGGACTTTCGGGCAGCACACTTCGGATTGAAGGCCTCCACGACCGTCGATCTGACGGTCGACTGGCCGAGTGGGCTGCAGCAGTCGTTCGAGGGCGTCACGGCGGACCAGAGGCTCCATCTGGTGGAGCCCTCTCAGCCGAGCCTCGCCGTCGCGAGCTCACTGGACTTCGGCACGGTGGCGCTGGAGCCGGCGAGCGAGCGGGCCCTGACTCTGGCGAACGCAGGTACGGCGCCTCTGTCCGTCACGGACGCCACCACCTCCGGAGCCGGGTTCGACGTGGTCGGGCCAGACACGCCGTTCACGATCGCTCCCGGCGGAGGCCAGGTCGACCTCACGATTCGATTCACGCCTCCGGGCGAAGGGAGCTTCGGGGGCGAGCTTCAGATAGTCTCGGACGATCCGGACTCGCCGGTGACGTCGGTTCTGCTCTCGGCCGTGGCGACGGTGTGCGACGGCGACGGGGTCTGCGAGTTCGGCGAGAGCTGTGACACCTGCTCGAGCGACTGTGCGTCCGGCACGGTCGGCGGTGCAGATTGTGGCAACGGCGTCTGCGAGATCGCCGACGGTGAGGATTGCCTGCAGTGCCCCGAGGACTGCGACGGACGTCAGAACGGTCGGTTGGACCGACGCTTCTGCTGCGGCTCGGGGGCCGGCTCCAACCCGGTGGGATGCGACGACGCTCGTTGTACGGACGAGGGCGACGCCTGCACGGAGCAGCCGGTGAACGCGACGGAGTTCTGCTGTGGTGACGCTGCCTGCGATTTCGGTGAGGGATGCGACGTGTGTGCCGTCGACTGTGCGCAACCCTTCGAGCTCTGCGACGATGGAATCGACGGCGACTGCGACGGGGCGATCGATTGCGACGATCTCGACTGCTCCGGCGACCCGTTGGCCTGTCCGGGCTGCGCGCCGGAGGGCACCGCATGTACGGAGAACGCCGAGTGCTGCTCGGACCGCTGTCGCGGGCCCGCAGGGCGTCGGACCTGTAACTGACCCGGGCGGGTCCGGGGATGGTGTCTCGTGGACTCGGCGAGGCTCGTCGTCCCCCGGCCCTCGCCATGGGGCGACCCTTCTCGGGCGGTCTTTTGGGCTGTGGGATCCTGCGCTCGACTCAGAACATGGTGTTGTCGTTCATGGAGGCGCCGGGGATGACCTGGAGGACGTCCCGGTGCTCGACCACCTTGCCCTGGGCGTCGAACCGGAAAATGTCGATGCCGGCGTACTCCAGGTCTCCGGGCCACTGCTGATGGCAGTGCAGGACGACGTACTCGGCCTCGGCCACGGCCCGGACGAACCGGACCCGCTTCCCGGGGAACTCGCGCGCCATCCTCTCGAAATATTCGATGAAGGCCTCCTTGCCGTCACCCACCTCCGGGTTGTGCTGGACGTATTCGTCCCCGACGTAGCGCTCGACCGCCTCGCGCGGCCTCGACTGGTTGAACATCAGGTCGTAGAAAGCCTTGGCGGTTTCCTTGTTCTGCTCGTGCGTCATGAACGAAGTCCTCGTCTTCGGGCACCGGGGGAAGGGGAGAGACGGCACCGGACGGACGCCGGACCACACATGGTCGGTCGCCCAGGGCGGTCCGGATGAACTCTCCCGGGGAGCCCCGCCCGCCTCTTAGTGTAGGGCCTCGTCCCGGGTTTGCCGCTTCGCCGAAAGGCGAGAGCGACGCCGGGGTTGCGATCGGCCATGGTCGACGAGTCGGACCGGGAGAGCGCCGGCGGAGGAGGTGGTGAAGCGCCCCGGGCATGTCGGGGAGCTCTTTCGTCGACCGCCACGCTGCGTTCGTCGGTCACCCGAGCCCGGTAGCCGGCCTCCCCGAACTCTGCCGGAGGAAGATGGCCGAGCGGCCCGAGATGCCGCGATGGTCGAACCACTCGACCCAGGAAGCGTCGCCAGTTCCAGGGGAGCCAGGCGACGTGACGGCCCGAAGACGCCTCGTGGTGGTGAGCTGCCGTGATACCGGCGAGTACCGTCGACGATGGGCCGGCGACGGATCCTGCCGCCGGCTGTCTCTTACGAGATGAAGCGATGCACCGGGTATCCACGACACCGCATCTCGAAATGAGGAGAGACCACCATGCCGAGAAATGAGACCTGGACGGCCGTCCTGCTGGTCGCGATCACGGCCGCCCCGAGCTTCGCCGAGGCCGAGGGAGGTCCTTGCGCGCGGCACGCCAAGCTCATGTTCGATGCCTGCCGCGCCGACCGCGATGACGACCTGCTCGTCCACCTCGCCGACTGCTCCTACGTCGTTCCTGAAGCCGAGCAGCGGGACTGCAGGCTCGACGCCCGGGGCGAGGCACGGGACAAGGCGGAGGAGTGCGTGGACGTGTTCGAGGCACGGCTCGACGTCTGCGATCTCGTCGGCCAGGAGCGCTTCGTCCTCGATTTCGACCCGGCCGGCCTCGTGGACCCGAACGACATCGGTGGCGCGGTCGAGCCGAACCCCTACTGGCCGCTGACCGCCGGACACACGCACGTGCTCGTCTCGGACGGAGAGGTCGCGGTGGTGACCGCGACGGACGAGGTTCGCGAGATCGGCGGTCTCCCTTGTCGCGTGGTCCGGGACCTCGCCTTCGAGGAGAGCCCCGACGGCGAGGGGGGGGCCAGCTACGAAGCGGTCGAGGTCACTCAGGACTGGTACGCGCAGAATCTCGACGGCGACACGATCTACTGTGGTGAGAGTACCTACGAGGTCGTGGACGGGTTGGTCGACAGCACGGACGGCTCGTTCGCGAACGGCGCGGAGCGCGCCCGGGCGGGCTTCCTGGTGCGCGCGAACCCCGTCGTCGGCGCGGGCGACCGGCAGGAGATGGCCACGGACGAGGCCGAGGACTACGTCGAGTACGTGAGCCTCGGGGCGAGCCCGGGCGAGGCCGAGGGCGGCGAGAGCGAGGCCTTTCCCTGCAACGGCGGCTGCCTGCAGACGCTCGAAGTCAACCCGCACGACCCCGGTGAGGGCGAGTTCAAGTACTACCTGCCGGGCCTCGGGTTCGTCCTCGCCACGAAGCTCGAGGACGGCGAGCCGACCGGTGAGCGCGAGGAGGTCACCTGTATCGGCGACTCGCTCGACGTCCTCAGCGAGCCATCGTGCCGCATCGCCGACGCCGTCGCCTTGCGCGAGGCGCTGTGCGCCTGGGCGCCAGAGGCGCTCTGCGTCGACTGACGCACGCCGGGACCGGCCTCATCGCAAGGGCCTGGAGAGCGATGGTCCGTCGGATGTCCTCCCTGGCTTGGGATGACGGCATGACGGACACTCGCTCCGGGTACAGGGGCTCCGGGTAGCATGGCAGCCGCCTCCTGCTCCCCGGAGGTCCGAGCTCACCGACAAGGTGAGAAGATCTCATCTCGAAGGGAAGTCCAGGGAGAGGACGGCACCATACGGATGCACCCGCCCTTCGCCAGCAGGCTCTCGGTCTCACGCAGCTTCCCGTTGATCCACTCGTCCGTGTATGGCTTCGTCGCCTCTCCTTCGCCACCGTTCTCTCTCGAGGTGGCTCGAATCCAGGGAGGTCGTCCACTTCCTCGTACCGACCCAGGCGCGACCTCGTCGAGGCAGCGCCGCCTTCGGCGGCGCCGCTCTCTTCTCTCTCCCGTCCCGTTCCGTCGACCTCGCAGGTTCCGAAGCCGCGGGTCAGCTCTCACCGCAGCCGTCGTGAACGACCTCGTATCCGGTCGTCGACGACACGAGGCGCGAGCAGCTCGTCGTGCTCGAAACGGCGGTACTGGCAATGTCCGACGTCTCGTTCGCTAGCCTGAACCTGAGGGTCGTCGACTCCGTGACCGTGACCTGGGTACTCTCCCCGGCCTCGAGGCGCGTCCACGACGGGTCCTTCTGGGGCGATCCTGCGTCCAGTGTGTAGTCCACTGCCTGGTCGGTGTCGTTCTGGATTTCCATCCCACCTTCTCCTTTCGTCGAGCCGTCGGACCGTCGGTTGAGCGGTCTCTACTCCGAGTACAGTGCCGGCCGCGGGGAGTGTATCTCAGCTCGAGTCGCCGTCCCTTCGCCCCGCTCCTGTCGGCGGCCCTCGGTCGGCGCTCCATCGGATGAGCGAGTGTGCGAGAGGCTGAGCCCGGAAAGCGACTCGCCCGCGAAACGGAGATCGGCCGACCGCCGTCTACGGGGTCTCGTGTTCATAGGATAGAGCGACGGCCCTCGCACCGACGCTGGCGCAGGTCGCCGGGCCGCCCCTCGATCCGGTCGAGCTGCGATGGCGTTCTGGTGGGGTGGGTCGGGCTGTGTCGGGACGTGGACGATGGGGTCGATGTCGATGACGAAGGCGACGTGGACGAAGTTACTGCGCATCGAACGTACCTCAGGTTCGCCACCCAGAGCAGGTACGGCCCCGACGCCGAGAACAAGCTTCGCCAGGTCCGCCGGTGGGGCGGCGCGTTCATCGAAGACGGTGGTCTCGAACCTGCGGCCCCGACGGCTCCCCGGACCGGCAACCTCGGCATGAGGCGGTCCACGGTGCACTTGGCGACCCGAGGATCTCCCCGATGCGACTGTCACCAGAGCCTCCGTGCCCCATAGATGCGGTCGTCGTCCTGCCAGACGCGGCGGATGCGCTGCTGGGCCTTTCTCTCGCGCCGAGCTCACCCCGAACACAGCTCTGGCCTCTCGATGCGGTCTCGACGTAGGAACTCGGTGGACGGGGCGATCGGCGAGACTCTGCCGAGCGGGTTGACCTGTGGTCACTCCGATTCTCGTCGATGAGCTGGACGAACGACGATTCTCTCGCTCGAGCTCCTTCAGCCGCTATTTCACCTCGGCCGTCAGTCGAGGTGGGTCTACCGCGTCGTGTCTCCGTCTCGTCACGGCTCCACCTTCCCGAGTTCGGCGCCTCCGGACGAAATTACCGGCGAGCGTTCGAGTCGCTAACGTGGCTTGGCGCGCTTCTTGTCGCGGCGAAGCACCTTGCGTGCCTGTTCTCGCACCCAGGGATCGTCGTGCGTCTCGAGTCTGGTCGCGGCTTCCTCGACGTCGTCTCCTCCCAGGCGACCCAATGCCTCGATCGCCTCTCCGACGACCGCCACGAGCCCTTCACTCAGGAGTTCGTGAACGAGCTGGCGGGCACTGTGCCCTCGGAGACGGACAAGTGCATGAACCAGTCTGCTGCGCGAGCTTCCGTAGCGCTCATCTCGCAGGAGTTCCTCGATATCACTGAGCTCTTCTCTCGTCGCAACGACCGAAAGAGCGTTTCCGACGACCCACCTCTTGTCGTCATCCGATTCCTCGCGAAACGCCCGTACGAGCGGGCCTCCTGCGAACCCTCGTGCATGAGGCACGGTGAGCGCCCGGACGATTCCCTCCCTCGTGGTCTCGTTGTAGGGGCCGTCGAGGTGCTCCAATAGTAGAGGAATGGCCGATTCGTACTCAGGCTCGCCATCAACGAGGTTCCAGACTGAGTCGGCCTCGATGCCAACGCCTCGAAGCGCGCGGAGTAGAGGAGCTTCGTCAAGTCGCTGTCTTGCTTGGGCCTCCCTCCGGGCGCGCCCCTTCTCCTCTCGTATCTGGACGTGCTCGGGATCCCTGGCGAGCCGCTTCATCAGCTCGCCAGCCGTCATGGGCTCCTTGGGCATGTGGCTCTACCTATCGAGGAGTGTGCATGAACGGGCTCGGCCCGCGTCCATCACCGGGCTTCGTTCCCCCGTTCCACGGGGGCTCTGCGTGGTTCCAGGATGGAACCATGGTTGCCGGTCCGTTCGACGACGCGTTCGAGGCAGAAGTACCGAAAATGCCGACGAATGCAGGGTTTGCGGGGGGTCGAAGAAAGAGGTCCAGACAAAAAAATGACCGCCCCTGTAGCGAGAGCTAGAGATTTTCAGTAAGTTGTTGATTTGGTTCTAAATAGCTGATAATTAATGATTTGTGTGCGGCGCGGCAAGCGGGTGTCAAAGGCTCGAACTGACCAATAATTGGGGTTCTTGGTCCCATGACGGTCCCATGGGAGACGGGCGAAATGGACGGGTTCTGACGCCTCGACGAGCTCGCAGAACTGAACGGCACCGCCGGACGGCTGCCCGTTCGGACCCGCCGCGTACCGTTCGGACGGGTTGCCCCAGCGCCCCTCGTCGATCTCCCTGGAGCCGGAGCGACAGGAGTTGCTCGGCGCGCTTCCCGTCCTTGCAGCCGGACAGCGTCTCGCGGATCCGCTTGCCGTCGACGCGGTAGCTGATGCGGTAGGAGACAGTGCCGCCGGTCAAGGGGCGACGTTCGATGGTGCCTTGGGCATGCCGTGTACAGCATAGGTAGCCGAGTTGTCGCCCCCCCCCCCCCCGGTGAGAGTTGGGTCTTGTGGGATTGTTAAGTTGTTTTGGGTGAGCTGTTTGCGGGTCCTTGGGCGCTCTCTTGGGGCCTCGTTCTGAGTTCGACAACGGATGGAAGTCGGTATTCAACTACAATGAATGTGAGACTCTGGCGGCAGGTTGAGCACTGATGCAGAAGTCCCTGAGTCGGCCCTGCTCGCTCGTACCGGGGGGGGGGGTCAGCACCGCACGTGGTCCAAGAGAAGGCGAGAAAGACAGTGACCAAAGGACTAACTAGTATCAGGGAATATGCAAATGACGTTGCCGTCGCGAGAGCTGCCGACGTAATCTTGTACAACGGCCCTGTTCAAGAGCCAGCGGACGATAGCTTTCTTGACCTACTGGATGCAAATCCGCAGCGGCGAAAACAGCTGGTGCTCATTCTCGTGACTTATGGCGGAACGTCTCGTTGTGCTTATCGCATCGGCCGCCATATCCAGAGATGTTACGAGCGCACCACTGTTATCGTGCCGGGGCCCTGCATGAGCGCGGGAACACTCTTGGCGACCGCCGCTTCTGAGCTCGCAATCGGCAATCGGGGTGCCCTGGGCCCGCTGGATGTTCAGCTCTACAAGCCTGACGAAATTGGCGAGTTCAGCTCTGGACTTACGACGCAGCAGGCGCTGCTCAGTCTCAACGATGCCGCGTTCGATGCCTTTGAGAACACGATTCTGCAACTAAAGTCTCGAAGCAGAGGGCAGATCACGGCACGAACCGCTATGGAGATGGCCGGCAAGCTCACGACCGGGCTCTTTCAGCAGATCTATGGCCAGATTGACCCTGTGCGGCTGGCCGAGGACTATCGCTCAATGCGGGTTGCCGAGGAATATGGCCAGCGTCTCTGCCGAAAATCAGCCAGCGTTAAGGAGGGAGCCCTTGGTCGGCTAGTCGCAGCCTACCCGGCGCATGGCTTCGTGATCGATCGCGACGAAGCGAACGATCTGTTCAACTGCGTTCGGGAGCCGTCCGAAGAGGAGGAGAGATTGCTGCGGGCTCTTGGTGAGTATGCTCATGCCCCTGATTCCTCCAAGGCGACCCAGGTATACCTTTCGGCTCCTGAGGAAAGGGAGGAGATCCATGCGGAACGAGGTTCCACAGATACTAAGGGAGGAGAGCCAGAAGAGAGCGCGGCTCCTGAGAATCCAGAGGGAGGGGACCCCGTACAGAACCCAGGAAGGCCCGCAGACCTCGGAGTTCCCGACGCAATCGACCCAGCCGTCTTGCGGGAACTCGCATAGCCAGCCCGGCGCTCAGCCAGATCGTCGCTCGCCGTCCAGCTAGCGCCGCCAACTCTCTTGTGTTTCGTTTAGGGCCTGCTGAGACTTCGCGTCTAGCAGCAGGCCCTAGCTGCTACTCGCAGTCCTGAAGTTGGCGGGATGCTTGTGCTGCAAGCTGCAGTATCAGCGCCTCGGTCACCTCGCCAGTAGCTTCTACGTCGCGGTCGCGCTGGAATTCTCGAACGTACTTCCGCGTCTTCTTGTCCAGCTCACCCGTGACCGGCACATCACTATGCCCGAGGCCGCGCAGGAGTTGCTGAGCCGCGCGGACGAGCGTCTCGGAACCTCCCTGATCGACAGAAGGCGTCACGAGAGTGTTGGCCGGTCTTGGGGGAGGCGATGGAGACCGATGGCAGTGGTAGACACCTGTCTTGCGATTGGTGTGGCAGCCTCGGGAGTCAAGCCCGCCTCCGTGGGCTATGGCAGTCGTGGCTGTCGCTGCGGACACAACTAACGTCGCGAGAAGTAGACAATGTCTCATGCTGCGCTCTCTGAGTGCTGTCGGTCGGAACTATTTTGCGTTGAATGGCATGGAGATCGAATAGTAGGCATCCACGGCAGCCCCGTTGAGCTCAGACGGCTCGAATCGCCACTGACGGACTGCGGCCGTCGCCGCCTCCTCAAACCCGACACCCTTCTTGGATAGGCTCACGATCTCAACGTCGCCCACCGTGCCATCTCGACGGACTAGCACTCGCAGCATGACGAGGGTGCGTAGCTTCTGCGCTAGTGCCGCCGGCGGATACTCCGGATCGACCTGGTGAACCACCTTGGGGTACGAGACTCCCCGCAGTCCAGCAACATTGTCTCTTCGGCCAGCATCAAAGGGGCAGTGGTCGAGTAGCTGGCCGATCGCATCACTAAGCCCTGCAAGCTTGAACGTCGACGTCACCGGGTCCTTGCCGTACGGAGTGAGTCGCACGAGTAGGGTGTCATGGCCGAGCAGCTTCTCAAGAAAGCGTTCGTCGTCTGGTATGGGCCTAAGTTCCAGCCCCGCCGCTCTGGCCCAGCCGAATCCGACCGCTACGGCGTCGTGTGCCGACATGGTGAGCCATGTCGACGTGTGGGCCTTCTCTTTGTCGAAGCGTGTGAGCACCGGTAGATTCTGTGTACTCAGAAAGAAGCCGTAGTGGAGATAGAGCCCTGTCTCTCCTTCCTGGCACGTTGCGACGAGTTCCGGGCGATAGTTCCCGATTTCGAGCGATACCGTCTCGTCGGCCGGCAGCGCGAGAGTGACGTTCGTACTGTCATCGATAGGGGAGACTTCGGAGCGAACCCTCCAGTCCGCGCGAGTCGGCGCAGCTAGCGATAGGGCGGCGAACAGGGACGCAGCCGTCGCGCGCTTCATTTGCTGTCCTTCCATGAGAGGTCATTGAGGGCAGGGAAAGGTAAGGGCCTCCCTGGTCAAGGGCGGCGGCCCCCTTTCAGCTCCTTCGGCTCTGGTCTCTTGGGAGCGGGGCTGCTGCTTTCCGGCATTGGCGTACACACCTGCACCAACCACCATAGACGGCAACCACAAGCCTCGCCGGGCTCGAAGAAGGCGAGGTCGAGGGTCGGGAGCGGGTCTGGCAGTTCGGGGGTGATGCAGAGGTCGACCGTCAGGAGTCCCGGGATTGGAGTCGAGGGCTCCGGGAGCGCCGAGCTTGTCGGCGCAGCTCCGGCGGCGGTAGCCACGGAGGTTGCGGCCAGCAGGGTCGTCAGTGCCACGAGGAGCGACTTCATGACATCTCCCGGTCGAATTCGTCGAATTCAGGGTGGTAGGTGTAATCGCTGATCCGCTCGCGCAGTCGGCGCAGCGCTTTCAGGGTCTGAGGATTGCCTGTGATACGCCAGAGGTAGTACTGAGCCAGCCAGCTGTACTCTCGGTTCTCGAGCCCCCGGGCGATTTCGAGTGCGTTTCGTAGTCGCTTCTCGGCACTGGCGTAGCGTTCGAGACGATACAGAGACTCGCCCCAGGCGAGCAGCGCGTAGCAGTGGCGGGACGGATTCCCCATGGTGGCTGAGACCGTAGAGCCGTGGAGGTTGATGCCTCGCGCAACCTCGCCAGCTCGGACTCTGGCAAGAGCTAGACCGATTCTCAATGTCGTCACGTCGCTGGTCGCGCCTATCTCGTCGAGGCGCGCTCCGGCAGCAACGTATCGATCGACTGCAACCCTGAAGTCGCCTCGCATGTGCGCGGAAGCTGCGAACAAGACCTCGGCATCGAGAGCAACTCGTTCGTCGCCGGCTTCCCGAGCGAGCTCGGCCGCGCCCTTCGCGAGCCACTCGGCCGAGACGAACAATCGGCGACGCTGCTCCAATCGGGCCCGGGCAAACAACGCGTGAGCCTGCACGCGCGTGCTAGCCATCCCGACCCGCAGCGGAAGCTCGGCGTAGTACTCGGCGAGTCGGTACGAGCCGATTCTGGGGAGTGAGGTCGCCAGGCCGACGGCTGCCTTGCTTCGGAGTTCACCGTCCGTGGCAACCTCGATCATCCGGTCAAACATCGCAACAGCCTGTCGGTAGTTACCCGCGAGGACTGCTGCAGAACCCGCCGTCCACAGTTCGCTCTCGTCTTTAGATGCCGGCGTCTCCCTCAGGTACAGGTCTAGCTCCAGAACCTCAAGCATGAGAGCCGGATCGACGCAGTAGATGTTGGAGAGAACCGTAAGGAAGGAGCTATGGACCGGACTCTTGCCAGTCTCGAGGCGCTGAAGGCCGGTCTTCGTGAACTGGACAGGGTGTTCGTTTGTTGCATCAGCAACATATTGGAGCGACATGCCGGCCTGCTCTCTGCTTCTCCGCAGGAACCCGGCGAGTCTTGGTGTCGGGGGCAGTTTCACGCTGAAACCCATCCTCTAGCAGTGCGAACAGTATACCGCAATGGGTGATGTTTCGCAGAGTGGAACGGGTGCGTTCCGCCGGGCGGAACGGCGTTCAGAATCGCTCAGTCTCATCGGGGCGATCGTCGTGTAGTATCGCCTTGGCTGTTCGGGTGGAATTTCCAGATGTGGGGGGAGCGGAGCGAATGAAGGGGGCGGATAGTTGTGTCAGGGCCATCCAGCGAGAGGAGCGAACTGCGCCCAGCGATGAGGCGTCGACCGACCGCTTGGGTGTCCGTGGCTTCATCCCGCTTGACGACGTGTACGCCCTGCTTTCTTCTTGGCTGGAGGCTCGGACTCCAACAAGCGCTTCCGGGCGTCTCGTGCTGTTGTCCGACCGTCGAACTGCTCCACGAGATCCGCGAATGTCAAGACCATCTGGTGGAGCGTTGGATTCCCCGCGGCGTGTCCGGCAATAGACAGAACTGCCTCTAACAGTCCGCCCCCGGCTTCGTCGAGCGCACGATAGAGGTCGAGAGCGCGCCGCTCCTCTTCTGACAGGGAGGGCTCTGGCGTCGGCTCCGGGGGAGACGAGTCGTCCAGACCCATCAGCCAGGCCGGAGAGACCTCCAGGACGCGGGCGAGACGCTCCGCCACGACCTTGCCGAGCTCGACCTTGCCGTATCTGATGTTGTAGTAGTGGCTTAGGTCGACAGGGGCCTTTCTGCTCAACTCACGGACGCCGATACCACGAAGGGCTCGCGCCTCGTCCAGCCGTCGGCCAGTCTCGCTGACCTGTTTTCGTTCCGTGACCATACACAACGTTAGCATTCGCTGATACACCCGCCGAGCTAGAAAATTCTCTTGACAGCTTTATGTGGTACATGTACCATTAAAAACCGATGGTTAATTGTGGAGCGTTCGGTTGAGGCTTCAGATGTCCACCTTGGTCCGCAACCTTCAGCGCCGCGCCGCAGCCGCCCGACAGCAGCAGGCCATGCTGGCTCCGATGCCGGAGGCGCTGAACGAGCCGGTCTTCATGACCACTCGGGAGGCGGTGGCCCAGGTGGAGCGGATGTTCGGGATGTCACTGGACCGGAAGTCGGCGGCCCGTCGGCTGCGGTCCCTCGGGGTCCAGCCGCTGGCGCGCGGCATCTGGTCGCGCCGCCAGGTGATGGCGCTCTGGAAGAGCTGAGCAGGGGAGAGCGATGTCCACGACCTACTACGCGCGTTGCCGGGATTGCGGAGGCCAGGACGGCGAGGGTCGGCTGACCCTGGACGCCCCGACCGAGCGTCCTCTCGCGGACCGTGCTGCCGGGGCGCACGTGTCGTTGACGGCCTGGTACGCCGAGCGCGGCATGACGGCACGAGCGCACACGGTGGAGATCGTGGCGGAGACCACGGAGGAGGAGAGAGCGATGTACGACGAGCCCGACGCCTACGACCCGTCGAACCGCTGCGAGGACTGCGAGAGCCCGAACTGCACGGGTGACTGCCAGGCGTGCGCGGTGGGGGACTGCTCGGATCCGTGCGACGTGGACGCGGGCGTCTACTACTGCCGCGCTCACAACCCGCTGCGGATGGAGCGCCCGGAGCCGCAGGGCTGCACGCCGTGCGCGGGCCGGGGCCTCGTATCGACGTCGTCGGCACCGTTCGACGAGGAGTCGGCGGAGTGCAGGCCGTGCGGTGGCTTCGGCTACGTCTGGGTCGACGGTCACTCGCTGGGTGCGTCGTTGCGAGTGCTGGAGGCCGCGAAGTACGCGCTGGAGCGGCTGCGGGGAAGCCTGGAGAAAGAAACGGCCGCCCGTTTGGCGCGGACGGCCTGAATAGGAAATGTGTGTACGGGCAGTGTAGCAGCACTGCCCAGCAAGGAGGAGCGAGCGATGGCGACGAGCACCCTGGTGCAAGACCTGTCCGCGCTGTCCACGAGGAATCGCGAGCGTGCCGCTGACCAGCGAAGGGAGGCGAGCCGCCTGATTGACTACGCGGTCCGGTGCGAGCGGGTCGCAGCTCGACTGACCAGCGATGCGGACCAGCTCGACCGCATCGTGGCGCTGCTGAACGCGAAGCACGAGACGGACGGAGCCGCGGCCTAGACGAGCCGGCGGCCTGGATAGGAACTGTGTGTTCGGGGTGCTGCGGCGCCCACGAGGAGAAGGCGATGCGAGACATCAAGGCAGTCCTGGAGCAGCACAAGCGATGGCTGGACACTGACGGAGACGACGGCAAGCGCGCGGACCTGCGCGGCAGGAACCTCA